>VIAB01011529.1:30610-60880 GCA_009801035.1 Oophaga pumilio
TGTTGATGCGAGAGACTCGTGCGAGTTTCTCACAAGTCTGACCCAGGCCTTAGATTGATTGATGGCTCATTGTCTGTTTGAAGTCCATCGATAGGCAAGGAAATCAGACAGTGAGTTATCAATCTGAAGAGGCAGAGACTTGTTAGGTGCTCTGCAAGCCCAGAGAACTTAACACCTAATTTGAATATGAATGAAACCGCTATTTCCTGGGGAATGCAGCAACAGATAAAAGATTTACAGGTATCTATGAAATTACATTTCAAAGACCTGGATGGCCAGATATGCGGCTCGGAAGGTTGATTTCAACCAACGGGAGCAATCTTACCATTCAGAGACTTGTTAGGTGCTCTGTATGCCCGGAACACTTAACACGTAATTTGCATATGGATTAAACTGGTAATTTTGCAGGAATGCAGCAACAGATAAAATATATAAAGGTATTGATGGATTTAAATTTCGAAGACTTGCGTGCCCATCCGATTATGTGGTTTTTGGGTGTATAATCTTACTAAAAGAGTCTCTTTAAATGGTTGTTCTACACTTTTATGTTTGTGAGTGCACCACTCTCCTGTCTTCACGCTTGCTGTCTTCTGGGGGTGGAGCACACTTGAAGATTGACAAGTTCAGACCAGCTTCATGGTTGCACTCCTGGCTCCAAATGTGCGCTCTCAGATGCTGCTGCAACATTGGAAGATTGCAGGGACACTAAAGCTTGCCAGATTGTTGGCTCCAGCAATGCTGCAGGGTCAATCAGTGCTAGTAGAGCTCTGTTATAAAGAGCTTGCAAGCACTGTGCTTGCACGATGTAACGCCAACATCCCTGCATGCCTCCGCTCCTCCCTACCAGCAGGGATACCTGCTTACTCACCGTCCAGGCCCCTCTTACCCTGCTCCGGCTCCCATGTCCCTGGGTCTGCTCATGCCACGCAGCATTATCACCTTCACTACTGCGCAGTTATTTTTTTTGCGCTTTTATATTTTCCTCTTCTTCCATAAGCCATAACTTTTTTATTTTTCCGTCAACATATCTGTATGAGGGCTTGTTTTTTTCCAGGACAAGTTGTAGTTTTGAATGACACTATTTTACTGTACAATATCCTGAGTGACAGAAAAAAAAAATTCCAAGGGGTGTAATGGGGAATAATAAGCAATTCCAATTATTTTGGGGGTTTTGTTTTTACGGTGTTCACCAATTCACACCATGTCATCGCTTAAGGCCTAAGTGAACCTTACGCGTTGACATCATGTTGCGTCTAGTAATCACGATGCCGATATTCACATGGCAGCCTTGGAGGTTTGCACTGCCGTGGTTCAGCTGCCACCGATTACTAACGTGGATGCTTGACCAAAGGTTATCCACTGCTTTAGCATTGATGACCTTTCATTAGGATAGGTCATCAAGGTCTGATCGGTCAGGGTCCGACATCCGGCACCCCCGCTGATCAGCTGTTATCGGTGTCAACGGTGGCTGCTGGCCGGAAATACTTGAGGAGCTGGCCATCTCCTGATAGTACCAGAAGACTGCCAGCTCCGCAAGTGAGTATTTCCGGTCTGTGGTCTTTGCCATCTAAATCAGCTGATGCTGGATATCGGACCCTGACCGATCAGACATTGATGACCTATCCTAAGGATAGGTCATCAACTAAAGAGGTGGACAACCTCTTTAAGTCCTTTATTAAAGCAAAGTTTCTTGTTGCTTGTTGTTGACTGTTCTGGTGGCCTCCCTACATACGTTTCATGGTGTCCTCTTATCCAATTGCCATACTTGACAACCTTTCAATGCTCTATTCCAGATGTTAGATGAATTGCAGAAAACAAAGCACATTGCCAACAAATTTTACCCACTAGCTTGCCACTATTTTGTAGGCCTTTCCTCATCACCCCTGCGTATAGGCTGAGGCTTGTCAGTCACTGTCTAGCATTAGGTTCTTCAGTTTTTTGTAGTGTTTCTCCTAGTAGGTGGTGGATCATGGCAGATGTCTGGGCTCTTCCACAATCCAGAGGAATCTTGTTCCTTAGGGCAGGATTCCCTTTTCTCAGCTTGGTCTGTAAATTTTGAAGGCTGGTTCTGTTTAGGATTTTGCAGTTTGAGTCCAGAACCCCTCTTTATCGTGGCAGATGCCCCAGGCACCAGCTGTCCTCTTCTTTCCAATTTTTTGGTCATGTCATTTATCAGCAGGATTGTCAGGTCCATAGTTGGGAAGGCTCTGGGCCTTTCATACTTAGTTTGACTATCTAAGGATAGAGAACAAGGGCCTTAAGTGTCACTTTTAGCAGCTACTTCATAGATGAAAACCAGTGGGCAACGTTCACATGGCAATATCATCCTTTTTCATTTTTTTGCATGCATAAATTGACCTTGGACAGACTCCCAAGAGCCAGGTTCCTACCTTGGCTTTCCTGGTCCAGCAGAATTTAACTTGTAGGCCATGGATCAGGGCTGCCGATCCAGGCAAGTGGACTCGTGGAGATCTCTAGTGGAGCTTGTCTCCTGTCTTCCTTACCTCTTTTGCCGATCAAAGAGAACCCTCTATTTCGGCTTTCTATTGCTTTCTCCTTTTTATTGAACTTTTTCTCTGGGACAGTAGCTTGGCGGTTCCTTTTTTCCCCTTAGCCGGATTTTCTGCCTTTTCACTTTAATAAGGAGATTGCTCTCCTTCCTTTAGGTACTACGCCTGTCATCTTCTTGAGAGGCTCTCACATAATTTGTCATAGTCAAGCTCTGCTTCTCTGTCTCTCAGAGCTCTGTTCGGGTGTCTGCTGGTCATCCCGGTATGCTCTGGCGAAGGTTCAACTGCCTCTAGGGTGACCATTACTCGTTGAATCAGATTAGCCATGAGCAAGGCTTATAAGGCAGATGCCAGTTCTCCTCCATTCAGGGTTAGGGAACACTCTGTGTAGACTGTAAGAATTTCTCGGCCTGTTCTTCTCCAGGCCTCAGTTCTGCAATTCTGTAAGGCAGCGTATAGGAGCAGATCTTTTCTAGGTTTTATAAAGTTCACACCTTTGCTTCTGCATATGCAAGTCTTGGCAGGAAATTAATGCAGTCAGCAGTTTCGCAGGCAGCAGCTTCAGCAAGAGTGGAAAACGACTGTGGTAACCGTATAACATTTATTTTTTCATTCCCACCCCAGGGATAGCTTTAGGATGTCCCATGGTTTCTGTCCTCCCCAATGAGACAAATGAGAAAATTAGATTTTTGAAACTCACCGTAAAATCAGAAACAAAAAATATGTAAAAAATATATAGTCAGCTCACCCATCTGTGAAATCTTCATTAGACAGCTGGTGCTCAGCACGGTTCCATGGAGCAAACGTACTTGGGAAGAGAAAAAAAAAAAAAAAACAGCGAGAAGGTTGCAGTCTAAAAGATAACCTTTAATCCATATATAATAGATCTTGATGAAGACTGCTAAGTCGAAACGCGTCATCTGTTTTTGAAGTGTTTTTTCCCATGCCCGGCAATCCTGTGCCACTTATGTTTTAACCTAATGGATTAAAGGTTATCTTTTAGACTGCAACCTTCTCGCTGTTTTTTTTTTTTTTTTTTCTCTCACCGTAAAATCAGTTTCTCGTAGTATTCATTGGGGGACACAGCACCCAAACATGCATTTACTTTTTGTTTTTCTTTCATGGATTATTTCCTTTCATGTTGTATTTCCTTTTTGAGCTTCTACTGCTTTCTCCCTAAACTGAAGAGCCTGATGCTAACAGGCGAGGTATAGTCTGCAGGGGAGAAGCCAATTTTCAATTAGATGTATTAATATTAATAGTGTCTGCCTCCAGGTGGCAGCAGACTATCCCATGGTTTCTGTGTCCCCCAATGAAGACTGCGAGAAACAAATTTTACGGTGAGTAGCAAAAATATACTTTTCTCTGAAACGCCTCAGCGTTTCTGAATCAAACATACCTGACGGTGATCGTACATCCAGGGCCTGATGCATGCTGCCCATTTTAGCTACATGCATCAATGTCAGGTTCTCTTTAAGTCCTCCATACACCTTTTGACTACTACTACTGTCGACCAATATAGACCGGTTCGGCCAACAGTCTAATGTATTTAGAGGCTCCCGACTCTCCCCCCCCAACTGAAGATAAGGATTTGGCTTGTCCGATTTTGGACTGCTGATCCGTTAAGTTTTAAAGAGGTGGATAAGGCACCGCCAAAGATGTCTGGCAGCGTCTCTTTCATAGAGAACACAGGAGCGATCCCGCGTACAGGAGAGTCAGGCAGGAAAGCTGCCGGTCAAATTCTCAGACACACCATCTGTCTAAGGAAGGGCATTCACACCAGACACAATGGATGGCCAAAAAGTTGGGTTCAACCGATGAACTTAAAAAAAAGAAAAATATTGACACTGCGCAAAGATGTGCAGCAAGGTAGCGCTATATTAATATTAACACATGATAAATAAATGGAGGAAAATAAAGTGTGTGGTTAGGGTTCCTTTAATTGAATGTATAATTGAGTGGATCTATTATCCTCCTCTCTCCATTCCCTGGTCTTTCCCTATGTTAATTTGCTTATTCTTAAGTAAACACCCAGGGGTCTGCTTTTAATGAGGCAACCTGAGGCAGCAAAATGGAGGACAGAAAATGAAAGGATGTAAATTAAAAGAAAATGTCTTGTTACCAAATTGATTGTATTTGAAATCTTGCTTCACTTGTATTGCTTAAAAATGTTTTTTTATTTTTGCAACGAAGGCAGCCTTCGGATGTAACGTACTTATTATATGGAAGGGGTAGGCAATGTTTCAGCTGCTGAGTTTTACTGGTACAATAAGGAAAACTCTAACTGTCACAAACAAGTCTAATGAAATATGTCCGCTGGCAGGACCCTTATTTTTGTATATATTTTTTTCTTGCAACTTAGTGCCATTTTAATAGTGGCACCTGTGGAGGTTCTCCGAAAGTGGCCTACTGCCTCCCCAACCAACAGCAGTTGTGATGAGGTGCCGAGGAAAAGGGGATCCTGAAACACCTCCAGTACATAGGATACTCTTGCTTTACCTAACTGGGTCGTAAGAGGAGCAGCAACATCCCAAAAGTTTAAAAGAGTAATTTTTTTTTTTTTTTTTGTCCAGCATAGAAAGTCATTAAACTTTGCAAGTCTCTTTATTAGGGGATTTGCCTTCATTTCTCAAAAAAATGCATGTAAGTGATGTCAATGCTCCTCTTTTCCCCAATTTATTTGCCTTAGCTCCACTGACATCACTTCGAACTTGTTTGGAGTACAGATGATGGCAGTGATGGTTCAGCTCCTGTCTCCTCTTTTGAGTATTGTGCTTATCAAAACAATCTCCTGCAGCAGCGTATCCTCAGAGTTAGGGTTCGCTCACAGGAGCACTGCTATCATCTGTACTCCAAATTATGTCTTTCTGATATCAGTGCAGCTAAAGGCAGGGAAATAGACCGGGGAAAAGTTGGCGTTTGGAAGCCGCTTCCATGCCATTTCCATAGTTTTTTTTTCTGCCGTGGACAATCATCTACATTTTCTCCACTGAATAATTTCTCCTTGCACTAAAGCGGTGGGCCTCGCAGTTGTAGGATTAGCGATATACTTCAGATTGAGCTGTCCATAACGTTGAACTTTAGACCCACCCAAACATCTGCCTCCTCTCTGTCCACTTTCAACTGGTAAATGATAAAAGATGGTCAGAAGGCCACCTTCTCATGTCAGTGCCTAAACAGTTTTTGGCATGAGTCATCTCTGTCTCCGTGTTCAGGACAATCAGAAGTTGCCCCACATTCTTTTTTTGTTGTCTTTAGGATTTATCACCATCTTAAATGGTCGTTTGTCATCAGAAAAAACATTAAAGAAGAAATATGTCAGAAGTTTTAATATGTGTAGGCCTGGTTGCTGAGACTCCTCAATCATAGGGCTTCACCTTTCTTGGTTCTTTTTGGACATCAGAGAGTGGGGACTGTATAGACTATCAGCGCCGAGACGTAACCCTCGGGGAAATAGTTTAACAGAAGATTAAGGGGCTCTGCTAAGGCTGGATTTCCATATATCAATATCGGGCATAGAAACAACTTTCATAAATTCAAAGTGAAGACTTTGTAAACCGGTCCGGCATTCATGACTCCAGTATAAAAACTTAATTCCAGCTCACCCAGTTGCTCTATGCTCATCCACCTGGGGCTCAGATACCTGCCTCGCCCTGACCTCACATCGAGGATAATAGAAAAAATTGGAGTCCAGCTCAACAGGACTGGATTTTCCTTTTCTTTTTATTTTTCAAAACAAATTATAGTGCATACAAAAGAAAATTTTCATGGTCGACATGACCCAGTTGACTCGTTTCGACTGCACTAAGCAGTCTTACTCATGACTAATGATTAGTGTTTAGTCATGAGTAAGACTGCTTAGTCCAGTCGAAACGCGTCGACTGGGTCATGTCCACCATGAAATTTTTCTTTTGTATGCACTATAATTTCTATTGAAAAATAAAAAGAAAAGGAAAATCCAGTCCTGTTGAGCCATACTTCAATTTTTTCTATTATCATTCATGGTTCTAGTACTAGTCTGAGACTAGTTTGTCACAACAACTGATGTGACAGGTGTCCAGGAATATTCACCGGAATCGGTATTGACTTTAATTTATGTCCACGAAAGGTGAAACACCGCAGTTTGTCTTATCAAGGAAATCTGTAAAGTCAAACCAAGCTTTGCGACATCTGAATCTCGTAAAATTCATTGATTTAGATCAAACGATTGGTTCTATGAACTTTGCCAACCAAGTTAACATTCTGCTTGAGATACACTGCCTAGCAGACTGGTGACAAAGCCGCCAGCAATGTCCCGTTTTCGTGACCCGAAGTATCATCGATGTCACTTTTGAGGACTCGCCTGTTTCTGCGAGGACCACATTACACCCTGCATTTCTTGTTGCGCTGCTTAAGCCGGATTGTCATTGCAGGGTCAGATTAGAACTCATTCAAGCTCAATTGTGGCGTGAACAGCAGCCAGCCTCGGGTCATTGCTGCCTCTGGAGACTCACAGGCCAGTCACTTGAAATTCATTAGAAGGTTTTGCGAAACATTATCGCCTCAAGATCCTACCCCTTTGAGAATCCGTACATTCTCTGGCTACTCTGTAGATCTTCACTGTCCTCTCGTAAAATAACATCTTTAAGCCGCTTCATATTCTACCGTTTCGTATTAATGGGCAGACGATAAACCATTATAATAGCCACTTATAAAAGCAACATCTCTTCTCCAAACTTGGTGCCTCTGGTCCTCGTTAAGAAGTATAGTTTGATGTGATTCAGTGCTCGGGAGATTTTTGTGGTCATAAATCGTTCTACGTTAATTTCATGGTTTGAAATGTTGAGGCAAGACCATTCGGGCTGTAAAGGTTTCATGTATCATAGCTTAGAGGGTGCTAAGAAACGTAGAGGCAATCCTTAGGACTTCAGCCTAATTTGGCCCCATCACTTTGCTTCATGAGCACCTGAAAGTGCTTTGAGCTGGAATCACGCGTGAAATCTTTGAAACCAAAGCCAAAAATGTGTCCTGCAAAAAGTAGAAGTTCAAGACCCTTATGTATAGTTCCCATTCCACATGAATCCACTCCTGGATTTTGCCAAAGAAAAGTCAGAGCCGCAACGGTTGAAGACACTCGAGGGTTTGGAGATCAGTTGTTGCCTGAATGAAATATTTTCCCACTGGTTTCCAATGCCTATAACCACCTATTAAAACATAGGGCAAATTTACTAATCCTGTCCAACCCTGTGACAGCTCAAAGACAGGAGGAAAAAGAAAAGTTGTCTGCACAACACTGAAAATTGCATGACCAACAAAAAATCCCCCCACAATAGCTGCTGAAACCTTCAGCAATCTTTTCCCAGTGGCTGCCCAATTGCCCTAAAACATTTGCTAATGTGGAAATGTAATATTTGTAGGTGCCGTGCACAGTCTCTATGTCTTCTAGAACAGGACCTGGTCTTGGAATTGGCCCTCAACTATTTGTAAGAGATGTGAGTTTATATATGACAAATATTTGTTTCTGGATAGATTTTTCAGTGTGTCCGTATGTATATAAGTATAATGTTTTCTTGTTTTATAGTACTGTTAATTTTATTTTAAAGGACTTTTATTACATGTGAGCCAACCCCAAGGAAATTACTCCTCTCTGATCAATATTTAGATAAATGGCTGTCCATATAAAATAAGGATGTGTCACATCTCTGTCACAGCAAAACCTGCATTTTGTAAGCACTGTCGGGCTGAGATGCCAATGCCCCACCGGTAACCTTGGCTCTGGAGGCCGACTGTTGAGCTACATGCAAATATTACTTTACCCCATTCACAAATTTACCAATGCCCTTATATATTAATATACTGGGTAGTTTGTTAAATGAATAATGAGATGCTGTTTTTTGTCTGTTCATAGAGAATCAAGTTTATTGTGCCATCTACTCATATAGAGGTTGGAGGCCCACCTGGGGATTGACCTGTCCTCCCGTGGGCCAGTCCAAGCCTACTTGCTAGTGCCTCTCAGCTCTGGTCCTGATCTTGGACGCTATATTATAAAATCTACATGCATTAATAGAAAAAACCCTTTTAAAAGTCAAAGCGAAGTCTCTCTTTTTTCCATTTGCTTGCGTTGCATACTGTACTTAGAAAATTCAACTCTGCGTTTTACCGCCGCAGTTTAGCTAATAGAAACCTGCATTACATTATAGTTTAATTCTCAAAATGATATTGTATTATAGTTGGCAGCTCCATGCTAATTAGAGGGAAAATAAAAACCGAAATGTTCTTCGGCAGACTAAAAATGAAACTGTTAAAATTAATACTTGCCTTGTTCAACACATTTTGTGCTCACATGAACGCAGTGTTCATTACTCTGTTTTAGTCAAACATCTGCACTCCCCAGAAGCTCGGGGTGATTACTGCGCTATTCATTTGTGAAAAAAAAAATATAATCTGTTAATCTTTCTTTAAAAACTCTCAAGCATATTTGCTGTAAGGAGAAGGCGGGTACGAGATGTTTATTTATATTTTGGAGAAAATTATAGATTTCACTCTCTTGTTCTTGGATATTGTTTTAATACTTATTGTGTGTGGGGTGTTTTATCATGACTTTTTAGCATCTTTATTTCTTTTAATATTTTCAAAGGAACCAGAATTGTCATCTTTAATCTGAAGTCTTGTTTTACATACATTGTTGGTTTTATTTCATATTAAAGGGAACCCGACCCCAGGTTTTCCCAATATAAACTAAGGCCACCACCTTTACAGTAGTCTTACCTACCTGCATAAAAGCCCCCAAACCCCTCTGTATATCCCAAATTGTGCCTTTCTCCTTTGTCTTCTTGGGGGGACACAGAACCATAGGGTAGTCTTCTGCCACCTGGAGGCTGACATTATTATTGCAAGTAAATAAAATTGGCTCCTCCCCAGCAGACTATCCTGCCTGCTTGAGCAGGCTTCCTCAGTTTAGTGTAGTGTCAGTTGGAGGCAAGGTCTGTCTCAGATCTGTCTTAGGTTAGGCGCTAACCACTTGTTTTTTTGTTTTTCAGATAGATGTCTCAGGGTAATAGAGTGTAATTGCGCACTCTGTTTCTCCCACGTAGCAACGGAGAGTACAGGCTGTAATTGCTCAGTCCGTATCCTCTCGTGTCAGTGGGGCTGGACCAACGTACCTTGACACAATCGGGGAAGGTACTGGTACAGAGGTCTGTAAGCCAACTAGCTCTTGCCGCCGCCCCACATAGCCTCGTGCATAGGGAAGAAGATAAACGACCTGGAGCTCCTGGACAGGTAAAAATATCCCTGTCGTAAGTCCGTTTCCCGTCCCTACCTTCTATACGGTGGTGGTTACCAGGAGCTGTGCAGAGGGCATGTGCTGCTGCTGGGGGACCTACTTGTCCAGCTGGTCCCTCGGCCTTAGTTTGTCAGGGTTAGACTGGCGGTGGGCGGTAGTTGGCCATCGCAGCCGTGGATTCTGGATTGCAGTAGCTAGCGGGGGGAGCGCTCGGCTATTTTGCGGGCAGGAAGTATGGGCTAATCACTGGGCATTTGCAACAAAGTTTGTTAGCTGGTTCCCAGAATCTGGGATTAACTGAAATTGCTGATCAAATTGCACAGGCAGGTAAGAATCTCTGCTCTGCTCAGCATCTTTGGATGCGGCGGACTGCTCTGCCCAGGTGGCAAGTAATTGTGTCGCAATTCGTTGCATGCTGCGGCTCAAGGTATGGAGGGCGGATTTAGCTTCAAAGAAATTTTGATGGGTCTACCTTACCATGGGTCTCGCTTATTTGAGATCAGATTAGACAAGATTATTTCAGAAGCAGCAGGCCAAGCGATAGAAGCACCCTTCTTTCTCAGTCCAGGGCCAGCCGTCCCTTTCAGTTTCCCCAGTTTCCTGCACCAGATGAATCAGGTCGGCACCTTAGACCAGTGGTCTCCCAGTTGCTCAGGAGAGCTACCTTTACAGCGACACCCACTGAACAACCTTCTGGGTCAAGATCTAGACCAGAGATGGTAGGGAAGTCGATGCTTGACGGGCGACTCCCACTCAAGGTTTCTAGCCGGGTGAGTGGTCACCTTCTCCTTTTTCAGGAGGCATGGCTGGGGGCATTCAACGATCTTTGGGTAAGGGAGGTCATCTCTTCGGTTTACAGAATAGAGTTCACCGCTCTGCCTCACAATTGTTTGTTTTCCTCTCGTCCGCCAGTATCTCCAAGCTTAAGAGCCACTTTCGACCAGACGATAATCTCCCTACTTCAAGCAGGAATGATTGTAAGTGTCTCCACTTCAGAGTGCTTTAAGGGGTTTTATTCAAACCTATTTGTTATTCCCCCCAAAAACAGCTTGGTGCAACTTATTTTAAATTTAAGGCACTTGAACAGATGGGTTTGGTTTCGTCACTTCAGGATGGAGTCGCTTCGGTCAGTGATGGCATCCATTGAAACCGGAGAGTTTCTCTTTCAGTAGATATTCCAGATGTGCATTTGCATGTGCCAATTTTTCTCAGCTTTGCGGTCAATCAGGATCACTTCAGTTCAGGGGTCTCCCATTCCAGCTAGCCACAACACCCAGGGTATTTACAAAGATACTGGTCCCGGTTATTGCATTACTGTGGTCCAGGGGAAAAACTGTTTTCTATCTGGATGACATTCTTGTCAAAGCGCCATCCTTTGCGCAAAATCTGGACATCCTACAGATCGTTCTTCAGACTCTGAAGCGATTCAGTTGGATTGTCATCAGGACAAAGTCTGTTCCAACAGACCGGCTACCGTTTCTGGAAATGGTGCTCGACATCGCTCAGTCATCGATATTTCTTTTTGAGGAGAAGAGATCATCTCTTCAGTCTTCCATCAGGACTTGAAAACGAACAGCAGACATTCATTTATTTTACTCACTTATATAGCGCAATTAATTCCACAGCGCTTTACAGATATTCCCTTTGTTTTTGCATGAGGGTCCTGGGAAAGATAGTCGCGATGTTTGAGGCTGTAATTTCGGTCAAGGCCTTTACAGAACATGCTCCTAGCCTTTTGGGACAGATCAAAACAGTCCCTGAATCAGCCCATTCGTCTTCCCCTTCCCTGTGGCTAGTCTCTTAGGTGGTGATTGACGTCACCCCGTTACCTCAAGGTCACTCTTTTCATCCTTTTCAGTGGCAGGTGCTAACCACAGATGGCAGCCGATCCGGCAGAGAAGCAATTTTCGGTCACTTGACAGGCAAAGAGGTTTGGAGCAGGCAAGATAGACTGCGCCCAATCAATGTGCTGGAGCTCAGAGCTATCCGTCTGGGTTTTTTACATTGGCAGCATCTACTCCAGGGATTGCCGAGCAGAGGTCATTCAGACAGTGCTACATCTGTGGCCTATATCATTCACGAAGTGGGCACACAGAGGCCATCAGCCATGATAGAAGTCCCAGGGATTCTGGTGTGGCAGAGGAAAAGGTTCCTCTAATCTGTGCAGTTCATATACCTGAAGTAGACAACTCGGAGGTAGACTTTTCACCAGCAGCTACACGCAGGAAAGTGAGCTCTTCCCCCAGAGTTGGTTAGGCTGATCTGTAGGCAGTGGGGTACACTGGATGTAGATCTAATGGCATCCATACTAAATCACAAGGTGCCGAAATTTGTGACAAGGTCCCGGGACCCACAGGCAATCACAGTCGACGCCCTGGTAATCTCTTGGTCCCAGTTCACTCTGCCTTGTCTCTTTCCACCTCTACCGCTTCTACCCAGACTTTTCAAAAAGATCAGTGCAGAAGGTGTTACAGTCATTCTCATTATTTCAAATTGACCTCGGAGGGCCTTTTTATTCGGATGTGATCAATCTCTGGATGGATGTCCCATGTGCTCTTCTGGACTGCCCGTACCTTCTGTCCCAGGGTCCATTCTTTCATCTGAATTGACAGCGTGGCTGTTGAAGCCGCCATTTTGAGGTCAGCAGGTGTGTCTGAATTAGTCATCCAGACTATGATTACAGTTTGGAAGCGATAAACGATTCCCATTGTGAGTCTACCATCGCACTTGGAGGACTGGACTTATTTTCACTGGTGTCAGTCTTCCAGTATTTCACCTATAATTTCCTTGCCAGTGCTGCTCTCCTTCTTACAGTCTGAATTGGAAGCAAGGATCAGGTATCTTCCCTGGCTGTTTTGTTTCAGAAGGATTTAGCATCTTTGCCCCAGGTTAAGACTTTTCTCCAGGGGGTGGCACATGGTAAGCCACCCTATTGGGCCCCTTTGGAACGTTGGGACCTGAATCTTGTTTTGGATCCTCGAAAGGCAGAGATTTCTGCACATTTTCTTTCTTATAAGGCAGCATTCCTTATAGCCATGACTTCCATTAGGAGGGTCTCGGAGCTTGCGGCTCTGTCGTCGCACCCCTTACCTTATTCTCCAGGTAAGGTAGTGTTGAGACCAGTTCGGTCTTTCCTCTCGAAGGTGGTTTTGAGTTTTCAACTTAATAATGAAGATATTATTTTACCTTCCTTTTGTCCTTCACTATCTCATCCTAGGGAGAAGGCTCTGCTAGCTTGGATGTTGTTAAAGCTGTAAAATATTATTTATCGGCTACTTGCTCTTTTAGGCGTTCGGATTCCCTGTTTGTTGTATCACAGGGCCCTCATAAGGGGTCAAGCCAATTCTAAAGCGACCATTGTCCGATGGATCAAGTATTCAATTGTCCAAGCTTATAAGGCTAAAGCCAGGATGGACCCATTTAGGATTAGTGCGCACTCCACGCAAGCGGTAGGAGCTTCCTGGGCAGTTCCTCATCAGGCATCGGCCTTTCAGCTCTGTAAAGCAGTTACTTGAGCTTCGGTGCATACTTTTTCTAAGTTTTACAGGGGCCACACTTTTGCCTCGGCAGATACAAGCCTTGGTAGGAAGATACTGCAGGTGGCAGTAGCCCATACTTCAGCTTAAATTGTGGAGGAAGACCAGGTGTTGACGGTTTGAGATTTAATACTATCCCACCGTAGTGACTGTTTTATAACATTCCATGGTTCTGTGTCCCCCAAAAAGACGAACGAAAAAAATAGATTTTTTACTTACCGTAAAGTCTGTTTATCGTAGTCTTTATTGGGGGACACATCCCTCTCCCTTGATTGCCCAGTTGGGTGTATAGTTATGTTTCTTCTTGCCTTACGTCTTTTTTTTTCTTCTCCTACTTTCTCACAAAACTGAGGAAACCTGATCCAGCAGGCAGGGTATAATCTACTGGGGAGGAGACAATTTTATTTAATTTCATTAATAGTTTTAGTCTCGAGGTGGCAGCAGACTATCCCATGGTTCTGTGTCTCCCAATGAAGACTACGCGAAACAGATTTTGCGGTAAGTAAAAAAAATAAATTTTTTATAACGTCCTCCATACGGCACTTTCTAGTTCAATGGGCTCACTAGTCTTGTTCGACGCCTATTCTCTCCCCGAAATCACCGTTGTCCTAACTAGCTTTGTGTGGTTGACACATCCTATGCCATCCATACAGCACCCCCAATTTTGCTCATGCGGAGGCGTACTTCACTTTACCCTGCTGAGGGCCGGACAAAATACTGTAATGCGCATCCACTGGCTTTATTTTTGGGTATTCAGCGCTTTTTGTCCTCTCCCGTCGTATGCTCAGTACAGTATTTTGCTCTGCCTACACAGGAGTGAAATTGGAATCGCTGTGTGGATGACGTATGGCTTTGGCAAATTTGTTGGCCATATTTTTCCTTTGCGCAGTCCAACTTCCTTGTACTTGCTTGTTCCTAATACCATGACAGTCTTGATAAGGGCTCTGCATCTACCCTTCAGATGCAACTCTAGAGGACACCAACAGGACCCCTAAGCGCACAGCTTAAATAACAAAGGAGTGGCAACAGAACAACTCTCACCATTCTTGACTGGCCCAGCCAGAGCCCTGACCTAAACCCAATTGAGCATCTCTGGAGAGACCTGAAAATAGCTGTCCACCAACGTTCACCATCTAACCTGACGGAACTGGAGAGGATCTGCAAGGAAGAATGGCAGAGGATCCCCAAATCCAGGTGTGAAAAACTTGTTTCACCATTCCCAAGAAGACTTATGGCTGTACTAGCTCAAAAGGTGCTTCTACTCAATACTGAGCAAAGGGTCCGAATACTTATGACCATGTGATGTTTCAGTTTTTCTTTTTAAATAAATTTGCAAAAATTTCTACATTTCAGTTTTTTTTCAGTCAAGAGTGTGCATTAATGAGAAAAAAATGAACTTTTTTGAATTTACCAAATGGCTGCAATGAAATAAAGAGTGAAAAATTTAAAGGGGTCTGAATACTTTCTGTACCCACTGTAATTAACCTTTGATTTGATGATCAGAATTGTATTTGTCATATGTTAAGGTGTGCTATAAAACTAATGTTATGTCTCACCTGGTGGATCCTCAAAGCCCCTGATCTGGATATGCAGTACGGACAGTTGATGCTGGTGCAGCCGGGTGGAAAAGTTGAACAGCAGCAAATGGTGCAGCTGAGATAGAGCTACGGCGGCCGGTGTAGCAGAGTTCGCACCACAATAGTGAAGGGATGTTGGCCCAATGAAATAGAGTGGCAGGGACGCCAACAACCTGGTGCCTTAGCCAGGTTTAATGACCTAGGTGGATGACGTCAATGGAGTGCGTCTGGTTGCGGTGGTGGCAGGACCGTCCGGCGAGAGATGCTACGCCTGTTGCTGGAACTAAGACAGAGTGACACATAACTAGCAAGTGAAATTAATGTCACTTCTTATCCAAAAAATATGGCAAGTATGAAGTTATTAATAATAGCGTTATAGACACGTTACAGCTGTATGTTGCCATATCTCCCTCTTCTCAGCCAAAAATCGACTAAAAATCTATTAACATCACCCTTTAACAAATGGTCAATCCGAGCAGGACGCTGCGACCAGAGCAACTTATCGGGAATGGTGACATGATTAAGACGCAGACCTTTTTCTAGGGTGCCATTCACAAACAAACCGTATCAGGAATTTAATGCTCTGGTTGCATTCATGTCAGGACTTAGTGCACAAATTGCATCAGGTTCCTAGAATTTCAAGGTCTTTTGGTCTGAAATCTTTTTTCTTTCTTTGTCACTGGTCACTACAATTCCATTGTGCACTTTTATATTTGTGGAAATCATGTAGATTTTCATTCTCCATTTGATTTTTGATATTTCGTAGGTGCGAATAACAAAAACATTTGCTAGGTTTATACTTAGAAGAATAAGAGGTACCTTACTCCTTTTGCATAGAGCCTTCAAAATATATTTTTTTTTTACAAGTAAACTTTTTTTTTCAAGTACCATAAGTAAACTTAGAGTCCCAAAAAATAACATATACTTATATGCAGAGTTGAACAAGAAAGATTTGCAGGACCATGTTGGAAGTCCGTCGCAGCCAGCCAAGAGCTCTGCAACCCTCCTTTTACCTGCGGGACGGTATCCCCAATGTCTCCTATGGTTAATACGCCTGGCGCAGAGTCATGCTGCAGTTATGACATTGTGTCTGGGGTTCCTCTGGGGTGTGTCTTTCGGTTGCTCTGCATAATTACCCTGTGAGCCACACCCCCTTAGTAAAGACTATAAAAGCTAGACCTACAGTAAATATAAATGACCTTAACTCTGGAACTGTATGGCGGATCAGAGGAGGTGCTTGGGATCCCTGTAGGTAGAAGGCGGTTATCTGGGTTCTGTCAAGCAGCCATAGACTACCAATATGTCTTCTGGACCATTGTTCTGCAAATCTTGATTGCTCAACTTTACTTATTTGATATAGTCAACACCAAAAGAGACCTAATGACAAATGAATTGCTGAGCAAAATGATAAAATTGTTCTTGTCCTCGGAGCCAAAATTACTTTAGTCTTCACTGTACTATGCCCTATAAACTATTAGGGCTGTATCAAGGTTGGTGAAGGACCCTGAGTAAAAAAAAATGGTGAGGGCTAAATCATATTCTGAATGGATAACTTATGTTGAACATAAACATTAGATGATTGCTGTCTGATCTTCTTCCCCTATGTTGATAGTATCGAGGAGTCCAATTTATTATGCATAAAATCATGTCCTGTCTGTTGCAAAAATTTGTAGATTTTCACCGTTGATTTAAAGAGGATATGCCACTAGGTGAAAAGTGGGTAGTTTTTGTTCTTTTTATTTTCATTCCCTCTTCTCCCCTGGGAATTCCGCTTTTTTGTGTTTTTAAAATTCGCCATACGGTTCCAGAGATACAGGCTTTTTTATTTAGGTCTAGCTTTTATAGTCTTTACTGAGGGGGCGTGGCTCACAGTGTAATTATGCAGAGCAACCGAAAGACACACCCCAGAGGAACCTGGGAGTCACGCCCACTTCATAAAGACCATATAAATTAGCACTAAATAAAACCCATATCTCTGGATATGTGTAGCGGAAAAAAATTGCAATGCCAATGTGTGAACTTTAGCATAATGTACAGATTTCAGTGTGGCTTTTGGTGCAAATTTCTACGCTACTTCCGCAATGGTATTTTTGTGGGTAAATGTAGTGTTTTAGAATTGAGATCCTCTTCATGACTTTCATCTCACTTTATCAGCATGAATAAAGGTTAGTGGAATGGTTACAACAAGACCACTTGTATTCATTGAAATAAATGGACGCTCATTACGTCATAATTTTAGTGGACTCTGTAGATCACAGTGTAATTTGGAAAGCTATGTAATATTACAATGTTGTTGTGCCAAATGAGGTCTTATGATTAAAAGAACTTACTAGTTTGATGGAGTCCTTCAAAGATCGTCAATAAGACACACCAGGAGCAGCGGCATAGACTCAGCGCTGGACTCGGGGAGGGTGAGTATAGAATATATATATCGGGTCTAACGCTAAGTCTATGCCGCTGCTCCTGGTGTGCCTTATTGACTGTGGCGCTCGAGAGATGCTGAGCTCAGTTTTTGGACTGCAGCGCTGTTTATGTGATCTGCAGCGCTGTTTATGTGATTTCAGTGATGCACACAATATATATATTTAGTTATATATATCTATATTTATATATATGTATATATAGATAGATAGATAGATAGATAGATAGATAGATAGATAGATAGATAGATAGATAGATAGATAGATATACACACACAATCCGTACCTGGATAAAAATTCTTTAGAAGTATGTGTTACCAGGAGACTGTAACAAGAAGAGAAGATACTGCTTCCACCGAGGTTAAGGTCACATGTTTGACAGCGATCGTCTTTCAATAGAGAACTTACTTATCACAGAAGGAAATCCATGTCTGCCAATATCCGCATCTCAAGCCAGCCCTTAGGTACCACGGACCCTGCAGCAGTTTAATTAAGCCAAGTTCTTTGTCACTTTTTGCAAGAACATCCATAAACTGTTTGACTAAGTAATTAAGCTCCTTGTCGTTTTCTTTCTTCATTTCTCAAAGTATCAACCGTGCCAATTTTTGCAAAAAAAAATTTCTGGAAATTATCACTTCTCCTTCTGATTGTAAATTGCTGTTTTTTTTTCTTTTTAATCGTTATGATCATTCTATTAAACTGCCACGTATCTCTTCTCATGCCCATTTCTTGCCATGTCGAAAAAGAAAAGCGGGAGAAAAAAGCCCCCTCTGCGTTATCTCGCGGCACATCATAATTCCGAATCACTTTAGTGGATTTCCATAGACTAATTCCAAATATTTGCTAAGGACATTAAACGGCGTAATTATACTTTTTTTTGCCTTTCTCTGTTTAATAGGGAACATATGGTTTCTTCATCAATCTTGCAAACCGCACTTAATTTTTGAATGCTTTTATTTGAAGAAGTGTACGGTACACAACAACGAATGAGTCCCCCGAGTGCGCGCGAGAAACGGCAAGAGTTTACTCAGTAAATTCAGAATAATTCAGTTAACCCAGTTAATTCAACAGTAAATTTTCTGCATGTCTCTACAGCAGCGATCCAAGCGAGATCCAAGGGTGTCTTTATACACCTGTCTCAGCAATGAGCGGTTTCCAGCAGCATTGTTGCAACTCAGCATTCCCGAGACCGAGCTTTGCAGGGAATTTTATTTTACTTTTTTTGAGAGGGATGGAAAGAAGACAACAAAAAGGGATGAATGGTTCCTTTTCCACTTAATTTTATCATGAAAAATAACCTGTAAAGTCTTTCATGTGTTGGAGGAATGCAAGACGTCTACTTCTTCTTTTAAGGGATTATTACACTTCTATTAGTCAGTATTTGTCAACTTTTTGAGATTGTCATGCCTGAGGATGATGAGTGGGTTTTTTTTATGGACGATTCTGCGGACTAGAGGAGATTTCACAAATTTTCCAGGTGTTTTGGAAGTCTCCCCTTTTTTTCTTTTTGCGAGCCTTATGAAAATGTTCAAGTTTGTTGATAGGCAATTAGGATGGGTTGTAACTAGTGATGAGCGAACGTGCTCAGATAAGGCGTTATCCGAGCATGCATGGATGCTAGCCGGGTGTTTTCGGCGTGCTTGAAAATTATTTTTGGGTCCTCACGGCTGCATGAACACGTGCAGGAATTGTCTGTTTGTTGGCAATCCCTGTATGTGTTGTGGCTGTCAAACGACCGCGAGACATGCAGGAGCGGGGACTCGAACATATTATTCGAGCACGCCGAAGACACTCGATTAGCACCCGAGCATGCTCAGATAACACCTTATCCCAGCACGTTCACTCATCACTAGTTGAAACCTCATAAATACTTTCTTACTTGGTCTGGCTATGGGGGGATGGAATGATAGCAGGTTATTGGTTTACTGTAACTCCTTTTTGACATACATGTATGCATAACCGGGAAGGAGTTCACGCGGTATGATGTGCAGATACATGTCATAGTGATCATAGGGGAACAGGAGCAGTGTCTACACGATCATCACCAGAAGCTCTGCTTAACTGACGTCCCAGATCCTACAGTAGGAGCGAGGGTCGTGCCAACATTTTAGGTGGTTATTAGTGATGAGCGAGTATACTGGTTGGTCGGGTTTTCCCGAGCACGCTCAGGTGATCTCCGAGTATTTGGAAGTGCTCGGAGATTTAGTTTCTGTTGCCGTAGCTGCATGATTTGCGGCTATTTGACAGCCTGAATACATGTGGAAATTCTCTAACAAGCAGGCAATCCCCATATGTATTCAGGCTGTCAAGTTGCCGCGAATCATGCAGCTGCGTCAACAGAAACTAAATCTCCGAGCACTTCCAAATACTCAGAGATCCCCCGAGCAACGAGCATACTCGCTCATCACTAGTGCTTATGTGAGATAGAATGCTGTCTCCCACCCCTGCCAACGACGAGATCGCAGGGTGCCGATGGTTGTTACTGCAATCCAAGATCAAGCAATGGATTTTGGGTCTGTTAGCTAAAGTAACCTGTTAGGCCCTGCCATAAACAGGGTCTAAAAGGCCACGTGTCAATATGAAACCAGTTGGTCTAGTACACTACCATTAACTAAGTGTTAAAAGTAATCTAGTATTTTGCTACCCCATCTGAGAACAGCATGATGTAGGGGCAGAGACCTTGATTCCACAAATGAATCACTTCCTGGCTTGATTGCTGTAGATTTGATTCAAAATTGTTTTATCTACTGCAGAGCTACCAGTTCTCTGAATGCTGAGCTGTGTATAACCCAGCCCACACCACTAATTGGCTTCTTTCTGTACCTTTGCATAGGCAGAAAGCTGCCAATCAGTGGTAGGGGCGGGGTTACACAGCAGGACTACATGGCGCGAGAGAACTAGTCCTCTAGTGATAATCTCCTGCTGATAAAACTGTAATTTCATCAAAACTACTGCAAGCATCCCAGTAAGCGACACATCAGGGGAATCAGGGTCTCTGCCCCTCCATTATGCTGCTCTCACATTAGGTAGCAAAAACCTGGGGACAGATTCTCTTTAATTGTTCAAATCCCATAGTGGGACTAAATAAAAAGTAAAAAATAAAGTAAAAATCTTCAATAAAACTTCTACAAAAAATTAAATATATATATATATTATAGCATGAAAGATCGTAGTGAAATGGTTCTCCATTTTTTGTCCATAAAGGTAGACATATTTGGAAAAGGCGAGCTGTAAAAAATGTGAAATTATTTAATCTGTATAGTGAACACCGTAAAAAAAGTAATAAGAAGCGATCAAAATGTATGTTAAAAAATATGGCATAAAGTCAACTCATCGCCTTCATACAACTCTGTTGGCGTGAAAATAAAAAAAGTTATAGCTGTCAGAATATGGTGGCACAAAACCAGATAATGATTTTGTAAAAAACAATGTTTTTACTATGCAAAAGTAGCAAGACATAAAAAAAAATGTTAATCTGGTGTCCCCGTAATTGTGCAGACCCAAAGAAGAAAGCTGTCTTATCACATTTACCATCCAGTGAGAGGCGTAAAAAAATAAAAAACTATTAACTTTTTTTTGTGTTATTTTTCTGGTTTAAGGGCATAAAAAAAAAAATCTAAGTTTCAAAATTGCAAATTTTTCTAACTTTGTCCAATTTCAGATCATTTTTATTAAGAAACGCAAATCATATTTCAGCCTAAATTTGGCAATAACATAAAGTACAATATGTACCCAAAAAGCAGTCTATGAATCACCGTAGATATGGACAGAGGAAGGAAGAAGCACCAATAAATTGCTGGAGACTTTTATGATAATTTGTAGTCCCGTGAAATGCATGTCTTGGCCATAAGCTATTTTGGGCAAAGAAAGTTTAGCCATGTTGGACTTCAACATGATTGATCCATTGTTCTTCATTGATTTTAACATGTTTCATCCATTGTACTTCTGGGAAAGGCGACTGACAGTACATTTCTACCCTTTCTTTATTGAAGTAGACATGTTAGACTGATTCCAGCTCACACATTTGCGGGCAATGTTGAGATAGCTTCCGGCAGATCGATAGTCAATAGTCTTTTGGTGTTGGGCCCACTTTACTTTGAGCCCCTCTAAACTCCAAGATGGGCAGTTTATTCTTTTTCCCGCCAGTGTTATGGTCCTCGTAAGCAGGCGTAATAGACCTTTGCAACATCGTCAAGATTATTGGGCTGAAGTACTCTAGAATGGCAGAAGTGAGGGAGTCCGGAATCGACAGATGTTTTGGTGCTGGCTGCACAAATGGCGGACTTGCTCCTTCAGTCCAGGAATGAGTCTGTCCTTGGCTCTTGCGCAAGAGCTCACGCTGTGGCAAAAAGTGGTGCTGTGAAATAATATAGTTCTCAAACATAATTTACTGCCATATGGCATAAGGGAATTATAGTATCTGGTTTCTTCACTGCTTGGTGGCTTACAGGACATGAAAATTTCCTTTCATTGCAATTGACCACATGTTTTTTGTACGACAATTACTTAATAAATAAAACATGATAAGTAATGCAATGGCCTGATTCTTTTTTTTGCTTTTGCCCCTTCAGGATTTGAGACTGCACGTTCCTTGGCTCTTCATGGTGCACTGGTAATTCTGGCATGCAGGAACCTCCAAAAGGCAAATGAAGCCAAACGGCAGATAATAGATGAATGGGTAAGTCAGGAAATTAACATAAATGATTACATATATATAATTAAACCTTGCATTTTGATAATGGAAGCTCTTTGATCCTATTCACATTATGCTAAACCAGGTGCGTATGCCGAGTAAGCTAAACATATCCATTGGGCAGATGAGGGCCTATAGAATCCTTTTGGTTGTCATTAGGTCAGTATATATCTTCCAAAAGAGGATGAAATAGCTTAATATACTCCGTCCACCAAAGTAGAATAAGTAAACATACCGCTCAGTATACTTATTTTTACCATGACATCCTATGGATAGCACATTCACCAACGGTGACTAGAGTTGTGGCGAATCGATTCATACACCCTAATCCATCCACCTCCTGTGGCCTCCGGAAAGGAGCCCATACAGTTGCCTCTTACCTTACATTGATGATCAATTCTTAGGATAGGTCATCAACATCAAATCGGTAGTTGTCCAACACCTGAAACATCTACCGATTAGTTGCTTGTAAGTCCCGTGGCAGCCAGAAGTAAACAGTGAACAGAGTGATGATAATGCCCCACTCTCAGCCGCCACAAGACCTGCAAACAGCTAATTGATGGTCGCTGTGTGTTGAACCCCAACTGATTTGATATTAACAATCTGTCATGCTCCTGGGTTCGAACCCTCTAGCTTATGTTTTGTGGTTGATTTCTTTGTCCGCCGTGCAACTGCAAACACACTTTTTTCCGAGTGTTTGAGTTCTGTTATCCTGGCTGCAGTCTGTTTAGCATCACACAGGTGTTTTCATTTGTTTTCCTTATCACCTTTCGTGTACGGCTTTATATTCTGTCCCCCTGCTGTCATTTTCTACTGGTGATAATTTCTTTTGGATGTTCTGTCATTCTGCTGTATCTTAAAGCCAGTCAGTGATATTCCAGCTAGGATTTATCTCTTTGCTGTTTCTGTTCTGTACTCTTGCATCTATCTTCTGGTTTTTTTTTATGAAGTACGCTGCATATTATCTAACAGTACATATTTTATACTTTATTCTGTATTTGGTGGTTTATTTTACTCACTCTGGGATCGCTTTCTATTTCAGCACACTTTACCTTTTGTAGGTAATTCACACTCTGCTCTGCCCTCTGGTTCTTTAGGAGGAGCGTGAAGCGCTTGATGGCCTGTAAGGCGGCATAGGTCCGAGTTGCCATTTTCTAGCTTGTGGTTAGGACTATTTCAGCTCACGCAGGAACCACTAGGGTCAGGATCTCTAGTTCGTACAGGAACCGGTAGGGTCAGTTGCAGTTTTTTAGCTTTACCAATTATACCGAGTTAGTTTCAACTCTAACATAACAGACTAATCCTGAGTATCATCTAATCAGTTTCTAGGACCTGGACTAAAGGGGTATCCCCATTTTAATCCAATTTTCAGAACCTGTACAACTTGCGTCAGTCCCCTGATCCTCCTTTCGTCTTATGGAAAATGCATGTAGAAATTAGGAATTACTAAAGATGTGACCTTACTTTTCCGACATTCGTTTATCTAAAGACGGAAGAGTTTTATTGCACTTTTCTTTTTTTTTTTTTTTACTTTGTCAGTAAAATGGTAGTTTACCATTAACCTTTATTTTTGACATGTGATGGCGGTTTTCCTGGGAGATTATTTGCTCATTTTTTACCTCCTTCATTCCCTTACAAACCATTCAGCACTGAAAGAGTGGGCCGCCGTTCCTCCAGCTTTTCGAGCCGCGCCAAGATCTGTTCAGGCAGCAGGTGGCTCTCGTATCTCATACACGTTCTCCCAGGCCTCCAGCATTAAGTGGCAGCATATTGTGTCTATAAGTACTTTTCAAAACGCTGCCATTTGCCACTTCTAAGGGGATTTGTTTCCTCTCTCTTTAGGAAAACAATTGCCTGTGTCCACCGATTAACTGCGACTAAGCCGTCAGTGAGGTTTTTTTTCTTCTTTTTTTGTAATGGCTTTGTTGTTGTTTATTGAGAGAGGCTAATTAACTTTGATTATTGTGCTAATATTATGGCACTTTGACAGTCCTTCAGATTTCCGAGACTGCAAAAATAAAGAAATGAAAATGCAGGTGCTGGAGCAGAAAGAATAAGTTATTACTGAACTTTGATTACCCGCTATATATCGCCAGGAGAGAATCTGTTGATTAATTACAGGATGTCGGTAATTTACATTGCATTCCATGAGTGAAAATAGTGTTATCCTCAAAAACCTTTTTTGGACCCATTGGGATGGAAAATTATCTGGTATCTTATGTCTCATAACAAATAGATATAACTGGAATTTTCATGCTTTTGTGTTCTTTTGACCAAAAACGGGACATTGGATGCTCAGTTAACAAGAATTGCTAGATATTCTGTTTTTTTTTTATGTTTGTGTATGTTACATTTATGCAACGGTATTTGATCGAAGCATATAGGTGATTGGCTAGGGCCTGTCACTTTAACAGGTTAGTTAACCCTAAGTGAGGATTGCAAAAATTGTATGGTCGCATCGACAGTATTGTTTGGGAAAATGGTGGGAAGAGAAGAGATGCAGTCATGCTGAATCGTCTGTGAATCTAAGGAAGAAAGGGATGTCCTTAGAGACTGTACCATGTGTGTGTGTCACCATTATCCAAGAGCAAAGCTGCGGTAAACGAGGTCCGTTACCAAGGCGGAAAGCCCTAACTACACCTGACCATCATACTTTGCACCTCACGTTGACCCGTCACTTTGAAGAATCTTTCGTCTTCGAGTACAAACACAAGTATTGACTTGTGTCTGGACACTATTTTATCCGACAGCATCTCAGACCCGCGGTCCCCCACTCGCATAAAAATGCTGCTTTTGGAACCTTTTTGATAGTCGTTTCTTATTAGAGAACTTATGCCCTACACCCTCAGGTACACAAACACAGTGATAAAGGGGCCTCTTCGGTGTCTTTTGGCTTCTGTCGGAAGTGGAAATTGGCAAAAATTGTTCCAGCTCCCAGGGAATGAAAGCAACCAAGTTTTTAATATCATCATTAAAATTCCTGTTTTTTTTTGTCGTAAGAAGTTTGTCCAGCTTCGAAACGCGTAGGAAATTTAAAACGTTCCTTTATCTCAACCCCTCTACCGATGACCCTCCCTCTTTCCATGAACAAAGCCCTCTTCAACTGTCTTCAGTCACTAAAATGCCATCATGCAAACAAGAATAGAAAAGGTGACCAACGTGTTTCGAATACTATCTTTAAACAGCTTTACGAAATTTTGCTTCACTGCAGCCGCAGAGCCGTAGGAAAATGTAGGCTGGAGATAATTTGGTGACTTCTGTGGGATAGTTTTGTAAGCTCTGTGATCCACGAATATGGAGGTGAAGAGCGTTGACCTATCATCAATGCCGGGATCCTGTGTTATCTATACAGTCATGGCCGAAAGTCTTGGCACCCTTGAAATTTTTCCAGAAAATGAAGTATTTCTACCCGAAAATTATTGCAATTACACATATTTATTTCCTCCCTGTGTGTTGGAACAGCGCAAAAAACAAAACGGATACAAAATGGCAAATTGGACGTAATTTGACGCAAAACTCCAAAATTGGACCTGACAAAATTGCTGGTACATGTGTACGGAGAGCACAGGAGAGACAGATATCTGTCGATTGACCGTTCAGCCGACAACTATCTCATGCGCGTTTGCAGCTTTAGGAAAATTCTAAAATACCAAAAAATTGAAGTAAATTGATAAAATTTGATTTTAACATTAGTTTATTTTTCCCTTTAATTCATTATTTTAAAAAAAATAACAAGCCCGCCATATACAAAAAAAAAATTCCAATTATATTTCACTAAATGGTTATTCTTTTTTATTTTTTATTAATAGCGATAATAAAAAATACAGAAAATAGATTTATTTGAAAATATCTTAGTTCTCCAAAATATTTTTTCTTAAAAAAAAGATGAAATTATTTCAATATCACGAGAACATCTGTAAAAAAAAATATTTATGTGACCGCAAGCGAAGAACGCTGAGTTCAGACACTTTCAGTGTCAATCAATCGATCCTCGAGAGCAGATTATCACGTTACCCCTCTCTATTCTGTAAAATATAGATTTCATTAATGTTAACAGAGGAGCGTTTTTCTTTTTTCTTTTATTTTCCCCATATGATTATGGAGGCGGGAAAAAAAAATCCTGATTGACATTTTTTTTTTTCATAATTCATGTGGTCATTTCTTGGCATTTCGTTGAAGATATTGAATGAAAAGGATTTATTACTATTAGGCAGGAAGTTTCTTTCTTTTTTTTTTTTTACAGAATAGCCCGTGGTGGAAAGGTCGAAAAAAAAAAAAAAAATCAGACCATCTCTTCGAACTTGTCCATTAATTGCCAGCCTCCTCGTGCTCACTCCACCATCTCAGACAATAGGACTAAAGTTCTACACAAGCATCGCATTTGTGAGGAAGTGATTACAGGAAAGGAGTCATGCAAACCCCAAGCTTTTTGTTACCTTTTCCCTGTGTTTTGTTTGTTGTTGTTGTTGTTGTTTTTTTCAGTATTTTTTTTTAGTTAATGCTCACGCACGATCAAGCTTTAATATCACATCTTCAGCTTTGTTTTGATGTCGCACGCTCTGAAAAGAAGGAAATTAGAACAGTAAAACTGTGATTTTGTTTTAATCAGAAAGATATTGTCTAACATAAATCTCATCTTGAGGAGTGGGAAAGCCCTCGAGCAACCAAGGAGGGAAAAAAATAGAAAAAAACAAATATCAATACTTTGTAAAGTAGGACTTATCGCTCCAGTACGGATCTTAATTGGCTTTAAGGTATAATATATAAGAATATAACCCATCGTTCAACCCCTTCCGCTACCTTACGATTTTCCGTTTTTGCTCCCCTTGTTCCCAGAGCCATAACTTTTTTTTCTTTTTTCCGTCTGTACTTTTGTGTGAGGGCTTGTTTTTTTTCAGGACGAGTTGTACTTTTGAATGACACCATATAGTGTACTGGAAAATGGGAAAAAAAATGCCAAGTGCTGTGAAATTGCCCAAAAGTTCAATTCCACAATTGTTTTTTTTAATTTTTTTATTTACCATGTTTACTAAATACTAAAACTAACCTGACAATATGATTCTCCTGGTTAGTACGAGTACGGAGATACCAAACACGTGTAGGTTCTTTTTTTATTTAAGTAGTGAAAATAATATTTGTAAGAAAAAAAAATTTGCCTCTGTGTCGCCATTTTCCGAGACTCGTAGTGTCTACATTTTTCTTGATCTCGGGTTGGGTGAGAGCTTATTTTTTGTGCATCGAGCTGATGTTTATATCGATACCAATTTGGGGTAGATACAATGTTTTGATAGCTTGTTATTGCATTTTATTGCAATGTTGCTGCGGCCTAAAAAGCATACGGTAATTCTGGTGTTTCAATTTTTCAGCCCTGCTGTGAGTAGCAAAATGCATGATCTCCTATGATCGCTGGCCATAGGCCAATGTTCATAGGAAATTCACAATGGCAGGCGACGGCGTGCTTCTGCAGATCCCCAGCTGTCAGGACAATCCATCTGCGCCCCACGATCACGTGACCGGCGCCAGTGGGCGGGACTTGTGACGCGCTTCCGGCCAGCGCATGTTATATGCCGCTGTCACTGATTAATAGCGGCATTTAACTGGTCAACAGCCGCAGGTGGATCTCGGATAAACACGCTGCTGTTAGAGGCACATGACAGCTGAGCAGTCCTCCTCTGACCAGTTGCCGAGGGCGACTGCACCGCTGTGTAAGCTGTGGGTGCCAGACGTCTCAGCTCCCCTGGCTGTTTGGCTCCACAGGCATTTGTGTTGCCTCAGACAGGTGGAGCACTGCAGAGCCGACTGCTCTGTACTCCTCCAGACACCAGACTGACACTGACTCTGACCCTTACACACCCATACCCTTTCCTGCAGGGCTTTTAACAAAGGAACCTGTGGCCTTCAGCCACATGAAAAACCCGGGCCGGGAATGAAACGGACTGCGCCACTACCATACTGCAGTCTGTTTCAAACACCAAAACCCACAGCAGGTTTTCCGTAAATCTGCCATGGACAACCAGCATGTCCAAGAGCTATACTCACTTTAGTATTCACTGCAACCACAGCTGTGCCTGCAATGTCCTCTCATGGCCTTCATACACCTCCGTGCACATCCTGGGGGGAACAAACAGCGACCCCTACAGGTAACACCAGTCACTGCCTCACATCACAAAAAGTTAGGGATATTTGGCTTTCGGTGACATTTCAAAATAAACCTAAAATGCCCTCTAGCCTTTTCAGGTGAACTTAATGTGACTTTTTCTAAACTTTTGAATGTACTTTTTTCAGTACTTTTTGTACAACTTGCTGTTGTATGATGCAGGTGGGTGGGGGCCCCCTGACTCACGATCACCATGACGTGCTGGTGTCCTTGACGGCGAATTTCCCCCCTTCCTGTTTTTCCAGGTCCCTGACACTTGCCCGGGTGCGCCGGGTGGTGGTGCTGGCCCTTCTTGAGATGCAGGCAAAGCAAACAAATGTATCCAACCATTTTGGCTCTAAAACTTCACCAATTTATAAGTATAGCGTAAAAGGTTCCAAACACAGTGAAAACTTTGCATCAAGGCCAAAAAACCCGACATAACTGTGCTTAGTCATGGAACTAATACAAAATTACAGATTTAAATAGAGAAACCAGTTAGACATATCCAATTGACTGGGTAAATACAAAAACCATAAAGAATGTGAAACTGTTGACTGAAATATGAAAAAGCATCACCCGAGCACATATCTTAACATAGATGGTAAGCAAAAAGACTCTTCGTCCCCCATCAAACTTTTTTGGCTTTGCTTAGGGGCCGTTGGGCCACAAACTGTACAGTCCCCACAACCTTTCTCTTAAATGAAGCTGAAAGATGCCCACCGGAGCTGAGAGCGCTCGTCTTTTTGGAAAGTAACTGCAGCTCTTTCCTTCAAGCAATCAATGGGAGTCTCAGGTCCTAGGCCACCACCATCCTTATCTTTTGGAATATTTCTTTAATTTTCGAGAAGAGAGAATTTTGCGATAAAGGGCAACTCATCAAATTACCGGTAGTTTGGGTCCCAAATACTGAATGTCGTCGTCAGGGCTGTGGAGTCGGAGTTGGAGATCATTTTGGTGGAGTCGGAGTTGGAGTCGGTGTCATGGAAATTGAGGAGATGGAGTTGGAGTCTTAGGTTTGGCTTTCCGACTCCACCGCCCTGGTATGAGGGAGTCGGAGTTAGAGTCATGGAAACTGAGGAGATGGAGTTGGAGTCAGAGGTTTGGCTTACCGACTCCACAGCCCTGGTATGAGGGAGTCGGAGTTAGAGTCATGGAAATTGAGGAGATGGAGTTGGAGTCAGAGGTTTGGCTTACCGACTCCACAGCCCTGGTCGTCATGTTGTAACAACTGGGAAATTACCAGAAGGTTATATCTCATCACCGGTTTGGATGGGAGTTTGGAAGGTTGATCACCATCGGACGATCATTATCTTTTGGAATTTCGAGAAGAGTGAATTATGCCTTAATTAAAGGGCAACTCATGGAACTAGTTTGGGTCCTAATTACTGAACATCGTCATGTTGCAACAACTGGGAAATTACCAGAAGTTTACGGTATATCTCAGCACCGATTTGGATGTGAGTTGGGAAGGCTGACCACCATCGGGCGACCCTATAGAAGGTCAGTAGGGTGCATGAAGGGACAACAGCATTTTGATTCCTTCTTTGAGTCTCCATATATACACCCAGCATCGTATTCAGGACGCACCGCAGTTTGAGCACAGCTAGAGTTAACCATGGCACAAAAATGGGACCGTCCCGCGTAGCCGCAGTTTCCCCGACATTCACATGGATGAATTGTTGAAATCCTTTCTGTTTCTCATTGCGATCTAAACATATGGCATGAATTTTCTGCTCTCATTATGGATGCCGAGAGAAGGGAAAGACAAATATTTACTCTACATTCATGTTTTACAGTAAAAACACTGTTCTGCTTGTTTATACAGTTTCAATGTTATAATTTTTATGGTCTGTTTGAAAACCGCTGTAAACCTGGATCTAAATCATAAAGGAGATTTGTTGCATTCTCCGTAGAAAGAAAGGATATGCAGTGCGGAGTTATTGCAGCGTTAGGTCCACAGTCAGTGGGACTCGATGCGCTGCCGTGTCTGAACGTACCCCAGAGCAATTCATTTAGATTTATTTTGATTATACAAATGGAGAACTTGACATTTTAAATTAATTAAAGTTATTTTATTAAGCTGATTGTCACACAGAGAATTTAGATCGCCCGTCTTTTTCTTTTTTTTTTT
>VIAB01011529.1:62843-78643 GCA_009801035.1 Oophaga pumilio
CTAGGATTCTGTTTTATATGAAAATACAGTATGGTATAGTGGTAATATAGTTAATAGTTGCTGGAAAATATAGTTAAAATGGCTGAGAGCTCTACGTACAGTCTAAGGTTGCTAGTCTAGGTACCCACAGCTCACATGGGGGGAGGATAGAGTAAAATTTGATCATGTTTTGGCATATCTACAAACCCATTTTACATATAAGTCACATAAACATGTTGCAGTTCACTTCACAATCAACAAGGAAAAGGAACCAAATTTAGGCACATATAGCATAAACATCTCCAGACAGAGTACCAGAAAATATATACGGTATATTTTTTTTTTTTCAAAATCGGTTATTTCATATATCAAACCATTAGAATAAGTAAAATTTTTCTTTGATCACAAGATATTGATTACTTATCCCTATTAGTTGTTCTGCTGTTCTCTGAGGGGGTATCTGACATTGAATGGAGCCATGCAGTGCAGAATCCAGCCACCGCCAGAGTTTATATCAACTGTCCGGTGAAGGACGGATGTCAGGTCCCCAACCATCTGATATCGATGATCTATCCTATAGAATAGGTCATCAGTATCTTGTGACCAGACTTTCCCTTTAGGAAAGGATACTTAATTATGTATGCGTTTCTCATGTATTTTTTAAAACTGTAGACTCACTTCATTCAAATGGTCAACTTTGTTTGGAAATTCTTTAGCCTCTGGCAACGATCATGCATGGGCAAGACAATAGGGTTTCAACCCCTTTCTATCCCTAAATCCAAAATGGTGCCTTTTTTGCTCGTTCAGGCACCACTATAGGGATCCCTGTCCTGGAGAAGGAACATACATGTGCAGAAGGGTTTACACATGGAGGGTTGCGCTATGGAAAACACTGCCAATCGGAATGGCCAGCTAGGTTCCTTATAGTAGACTATTGTGCCTGTACGTTTTCGAGTCTTGTATCTGGAAGGGGTTTTTTGACGTTTGAAAGTTATTTCTTATCCAAAAGATAGGGAATAGCTTTCCCATCGCTTGGGGTATAACCGAAATGGTCCCCACCGATCCTCAGAGCCCCATCTGAATGAAGCAGAAGTTGATCATGCCCACGCCTCTCCATTCATTTCTGTAGGAGCGCCGAAGAGCTGCCAAGCGCGATATCCGGAGCTCCCATTAAGAATGAATGGAACAGATGTGCGCATGATTGCCAACCACTCCATTCAGCCTTGGCTCTTCAGATCTCCATTTCTCGCGATCAGTGTGGGCCATGTTGACTGGGTCCCCGGCGTTCATAAAGTTATCTCCTATCACGTGGATGGAGAATAGCTTTTCAACTTGAGAACACTCATTTAATAAGAAACCCTTACAATTCTAGTAGTAAATGTCAAATGTTTTATTTCTTTATAAGTCCCGAAATGTTACATTTATCACAATTCCACGAGTAGACCCCTCTTTTTGATTGTTTTTATTAACATTGTGTTGACGGCGCAGGTGGGACGCTTAGTTTTGTTTACGGTGTCATACATTCACAGGGATATCTTGATCTCTCAGAGTAAGTAGGGGGTCTTGAAGGCTATGTGAAACATACCACCCGCCCCCAATTTTTAGTGTGAATCATGTGTGCACAGCTGTACGTATGCAGATCTGATACTACAGCTGTCGCTCAGTGTTTAGTTTTGCTGCAGGCACATCAGAATGCCTTCTGCGTTGACGCATCTTCCCTTGTGATTGATAATTGCAAACAGATTGACATGTAAAAAATGGGAATGTGATTGATCCTGATGGGAATAGTAAGTGGTAATTTAACCAAGTGGTTAAATTAATCCATTAAAAACTGCAGTTTATTGAGCAGTAACTTGAAATTCTATGTTATTTTTTGTTTATTTCTATTTTGACAGTCTCCTTTTGAGTGAAAGGTACCAGGATGATGATCTGTCCCACCAGGTTATCTTTTCTGTAATCTGTGCTACGTTGGGCAGCAAATATTGAATTTCCCCACAGCTCCCCATTAGGAAAAATTGAGCATTACATCTTTCAGTCCTCCCAAGATAGAAACACTCTTTTAAGTCATTTCAGTTAATGGAAGAGTGTTCTCATCTCTATTATTTTCAAATTCTGTAAACAAGTTTATCAAAATGTGATAGTTTTCCCCCAATTTGCTAGTTTGAGAAAACTTTATAAACATGTCAGGAGGTACCAGTTTTTCCTTCTGTTGGGTGCTCGATCTGACTGCTACAATGGACTTTGAAGCAGAATGGTTTTCGTCTCTATGCTCAGGTTGCTTCTAAAAGTCCAGTTCTTTGGAGGCCTCACTTCTGATGATGCTCTTGGGCTGTTGCACAGTTTTCCACACTTAAAACCGGTACATTATGTCTGGTGACTGGATTTACAAATTAGTACAAACTTTAAAAGGGTTATCCACTATTTGGACAACCTCTTCTCAATTGTTTTATTCCCCCGTGTCAAAGAACAACAACCTATACTCACCTCCAGCGCTGACGACTTTCCATCTGCATTGGTGTTTGGTCTTCCAGGGCTTGCTTGACGGTGTTTGGTCACGTGAGCTCTGCAGCCAATCATCGGCCACTTCACACTCACTTCCTTTGGACAACAGTGACACCCAGAAGAAGTAAGAGTTGGTGCTGCTCTCTGACATCCTCTGTATTAGGTTCACCTGGTGAGGTGGATCCATTAAGCCTTAGACACACAGTCTCTGAGCATTTGTGTTGTAGGCAGGCACGTGTGGAGCAAGGACTTGGAACGCTGGACCTTTAGAGGAGGCCAGGTAAAGGAAGGACAAAGGAAAGTCCAAAGCAACCAAGGCAGATGCAGACCAGGAACTGATAGAGGAGTACAACAAACAGGTCTAGGAGTCTTAATACCAATACTCAGATGAGATGGGAGTCTTAGTAGGCCATAAATAGATAATGTCATGAAAGCAACTCATAAAACCTAACATGGAGCACAGCAAAGGGCAGGGGCCATACTGAAAGGTAGTGAAGCCCTGCCGAACCAAGGCATGACTTTTCAAAGGTCAATTACGTCGTAAGGAAGTGAGGTTGAAGCTGCCCCTTGTTGGCTGCAGAGCTCACGTGGCATAACATTGTCAGCTGACAATGCCTACGTCGTTGGAATGGTGCTGACCCCGGAAGTGAGGCTAGGCTGTCATTATTTTACACGGGGAAATATAACAATTGAGAAGGGGTTGTCCTAGTAGTGGACATCCCCTTTGAGTAACATCCACATCAGTAATATTTGAAGCCAAAATGTCCCAATTTTGTCAAGATTATTCAATTTGGGGTTTTGCGAACCCAACGGACTCTGCCAGTCAAGTGCTTCTGTCTGTGATGCAGTATGTCTTGTTTCGGCATCCCATAGGCTGCCCTACTGTATCTTGGCGGTTTAATCCTAATACTCAGCAGGCCTGGTAGTTGATTTATATAATTGTACTGCGCTTCTTTTGCCAGGCCGTGTTAGCTGTGCAAACTTCATTATTTTCACCACATGCATACTTGCTCGCCGGCATTGTTTATTTCCTTTAATAACTTGTCCAGAGCAAAGTAAAAATGAGATAGTTATAAATGCTAAAGCTTTCCACAATTATCTTGTGTGTAAAGCACCCGTATAATAAATTCTATTAATGAAGAAGGTGAGGCGGCTTTATGGTAAATACGCGGCTAAGTGTTTACTGTACATTTAATGTTTTACATGACTCCTTTTATAATTCTGCTTATCTGTTCATTCTAATTCCCTAACGGCGGAATAAAATAACCCCCTAAAGAGAATAATTACTGTTTTACTCCTTAACCAAGGCTCCTGCTTTTTTTTCACAAGTAACAATCTGAGCTGCTTTAAAAAAAAAAAAAAAGGAAAATATTAATAAAAAAAACCCTAAAGGATATAATAATAATAAAAAAATAAAATGCAAATATGTTTTCTTGTAAATACGTTAATTACCAACCTCTTCCCCTATTACCGTGTTTGTATTGTTTGCAAAGTCTGTTTACAGTGGTGGCGGAATTAACGTTACCGTTTTCGTCGGAAAAGATAGTAGTCGGTGGGATGTGCTCTGGAACCAATTAGCATGAACATTGTGTCTGCGGGGACTACGGGGGGGTAGGGTGGAAGAGCGTAGCCTTGCATTGTCAAATATTAATACTGTTTGACTCGACTGCATGGATATTGTATTGTAATTATGCTATTGGCTCTCTGTTCCGAACACTGAACAGGGTTTTATTGTCCACTTTAATAAATCAGTAAGCACAAAAGATCTGGTTAAAGGGGTTGCATTCGACTAGAAAACTGTCTGCTCCTTTTTTTTTTTCCCAAGAAACAGCACCACTTTCTTCCAATGGCTGTGTCTGGTATTGCAGCTCTGTACCATTTAACCAAAAAAAGGCTTTAATGCAATAGAAGATCGGACTGAAGAGTTTGTATCCCCTTTACCAGTGTTTTACTGATCTCCTCTCAGTTGGTTTATGACCACATCAAAGTTCAGCTCAACTTTCATGTGGTCATAAATCAGCACAGAGGAGTTCAGTGAAAGACTGATACTGTCTGTATGTGTTCACTGACTAGAAACAAAGGGTCGGCAAAAGGCAAAATGGTGAAATTTTCTTAATTAAATTTAAGTGCAAAAATTATTTGTAGACCAAAATAAAATGTCTTTAACGGGGTTGTCCAGTCTAAAATTAAAAATCTGCAATCATTCTGTGTGACTGTAGATTTGTGAATCCTCCCAGCACACGTACGCCTGTGTCTGCCCCAAGAACCGCAGTCAAGTACACGATATGTATACTCCCTAGCAGAACCCGTCTAGTGGGTGCTGTTTTGTTAAGTGAGGCCGTGCCCACTAGACAGCCACATGGTATTGACAGCATCTCCGGGGCTTGACCTGCAACGGTTGTCTGTCTGGCCTGGACGAACAAAGGTTGGGCCTTGGGTTTTGCCTGGCTTGGTGGTCTGGTCTCCCGATCTTGACTGGCACAGGTCTGGGCTTCAGGTCTTAACTGACGCAGTCTGGATCTCACTCACGGGCACACAGCAGCCTGCTGGTTTGGGTCCCCGAGTGCGTCCCATTGTCTCGGCCGTGGCGTCCCTCCGAGCACACGTCCTGCCTCTCTCTGTCATTGCCACCAAAACTCTTGATGCATGGTCCCTCCACCCTTTTATATCGGGTAACTGCATCACGAATGTCACCCGACCTGGTGCTCCATCTAGGCTCACCCTTCTTGAAACACTCCCTCTTCTTCTTGGTTCTGCAAAGTTTGTTTGGGCAGTAGGTGGCAGTTTTAAGTCCCAAATGCCACACTGCTCTGGGGAATCTCATCTTCCACCACACACCCTCTTACATATGCACACTCCTAAGCAAAACCCATCTAGTGGGCGAGGCAACGCTCAATACAAGTGTATTGAGCGAGGTGGCACTCACTGGAAGAGTTCTGCTCGGGAGTATGCATACTTGACTTCTGTTCCTGGGGTAGACACGGGCAAATCCTCGCAGCACACCTGTCACTTAAGGCGTCCTTTAGAGCAGGGGTCTCCAACCTGTGCCTCTGCAACCACATGTGGCTCAAAGGTGTTTAGCACCAGATCTAGCAATTGGCTATGGAGTAAAGGTCTCCAGATGACTTTTTTGAGCAGCCACCCTCAAAAGAGCAGATCGGGATAGATGTGAATACTCTGGCAGGGGTGACAAGGGAGAGAAATAAATATTTTAAGCTGGAAATAAGATAATACTGATAAGTGCTTGAAGCTGGACGCAATAGTGTGGTGAGAGTGGCTGATTCAGAAATACCGATTGTGGATAAGTGGGAACCCTTGGGTGTACATTGCCTATATGGGAAGGGGGCAAAAGGTCTACATTTGCTTTCTGTGGAGAAGCTTTGGCTATCATCCCATCGGTCATGGTGAGTTCTTAGCTACCTTACTTTTAGGGGTGAAGGAAGGCACCAGAAGTGACTTACAACCATCTCTCAGAGTTGAATATGGCTCCCAAGGTAAAAAAACAAGTTGGGGACCACTTCCACTTCTTTAGAGGGAATCTATTACCAGCAAATTACTATTTAAATAAATCCTATAGTTATATAGGTGATTTAGGCCATATATAAACCATACCTTTATTGTAAACACTGCCTTATGTGCCTAAAAAGTTTTTTTTTTTAGTTCCTTACACAAATTAGGGTGCTCCGTGCACTCTTGACATGACCAAGAGATTTGGCACACCGTTCCGCCCCCTCAATTAGAATGAACTGCCTCTTTCCTCAGGGTTGATTCACACAGCTCACTTGTCCAGATTGAGCAGTACTTAAAGGGAGCCTGTTACCGGGTTTGGCCGATACGAGTACTGGCCACTGTCTTTCCGGGCTTATCTACAACATTCTGTAATGCAGTAGATAAGGCCCCGATCCAACCTGCAAGAGAAGAAAAATAAGTTTTATTATACTCACCCGTGGGGGGGGGCGGTCCGATGGGTGTCGCAGGTACTAGTCCGGCGCCTCCCATCTTCTTGCGAAGCCGCCTTCCTGCTTGCTTCATGGCTCCCCGGCATCGCACTCCTGCGCAGGCGTACTTATCTTCCCTGTTGAGGACAGAGGAAAGTATTGTAGTGCGCAGGTTCTGGGCCGGGAAGGCTAATCTATGTAACCTCGACCCCATCACTGGTTGGCAGTTTGCTTATAATGCACAGTGTAAACAGGATGTGGCCAATTAGTGGTGTGGGTGTGGTTGATCGCGACTTAGTATTCATAGCACTGCTACATCTACAGCAGAGAAAACAAAGATTCTATCAAAATCGCACCAAGCAGCCCAATAAGTGATGCATCTCTGGAAATTGGCTATCTGCCAGGTTGCTGTCCGATTATAAATCGAAAACCTGATGACAGATACCCTGTAAGCTTTATCATGCTTGATACCTAAAAATTTCACTATACACGTCGCATACCTTGTGCTCTCCTGTTGTTGTTCCCACAGCCCCAAAGACATCATAAGCAAATGACTTTTGCATGTGAAGTTTTTTGTTCAGTGTGTAAGATGGCTGCCAAATATGTCCTTGAGGGGAGGCATGTATCATCGAGGTTGGTAGCCCTAGTGATGTAAGCCTAGACATGTAGACTGCAGCACGTATAGTGCTGAGAGAGTTAAAAGGAGTGTCAGGGATGGGTTTACGAGCAGTCAGAGAGATGGGTGGGACTGGATGCTCACATATTCCCACCCAAGGACATGGTACAGCAGATAAAAAGGAGACCAGTTGTCTCATTCAGTGTCCTTGAGTGGAGGTGAGCAGACTTCCAGTGGTGATTGTCTTTCCTAAGGACTAAATAGTTGGATACTAACCTGCGCAGGTGAACCCTCATTACTGTATGGAATATTTGCTTTACTTTTTCACTTTGTGCCAGAAAATGTTGTTTTTGTTTTGTTATCCTGAGTTTATAGAGTCTTAATAAACCAGCCTACACTTTTTGCCTCAAAACGTAATTGAGTGAATAGAAACCCTACAGTTGGTGGAAAATGCAGGTAGCATACCTGGAGGCCAACATCTCTGAGTTGGAGGAGTCTGGGGGAAACTTTGGAACTGCTCAACTCAGAGACTTAACTGTAAAGGGGGCATTTGATAATGTGACTCTACTTAATGGTGTTGCTCAAGAGAGGGGGGCTGACACCAGATACCCATATTTTGCCAGGATTGGGGAAACCATCTGAGCAAAGTCCAGGCGATACTTGAAGCTCTAAGGAAGGCGGGGTTTTCCGTAAAACCTGGCGGAAGCCAAATATTTGGGCTATGTCGTAAGCAGGGACAAAATAAAGCCCCAAATAAATAAAGTTGACACGATCCAAAGTTGACCACAACCTCTCAAAGAAGTAGGTCACAGCGTTCGTGGGCTACTACCACCAGGTTATCGCTAACTTCTCCATGATAGTCATCCCACTGACCGAACTTCTGAAAGGGGCGAAGTTGGCTATGGATAAGTGGTCTCCAGAAGCTGAAATTGCCTTCCTGGAACTGAAGCCAGCCCTGTATAAACAGCCAGTGTTGGTGGCATCGGACTTCTCCAAGCAGTTTGTGGTTTAGACAGACATGTCGATATGGGCGCTGTCTTGTCTCAGGAGGTGAATGGGGAAGAGCACCCCATAATGTACTTAAGCTGTAAGCCGTCTTTATGCGAGAAGAACTACTCCATAGTGGAGAAGGAAAGTTTAGCCATCAAGTGGGACACTTTAAGGTACTACCTCTTAGACAGGAAGTTCAAGCAAATGCGTCGGACCAGCCCCGCTGAGGTGGATGTGGGAGAAGAAGGGAACCTGAGTGATCAGGTTGTTTCTAGCACTTCAATATTTTAGCTTCCATGTAGAACAAAGACCCAGAAAACTATATGACAATGCTGACACTCTGTCAAAGGTCTACTGTTTGATGGTGGAAGGAGCCAGGGGTGTATGTCAGATGATCGCCAGACAGGTCCTCGAGGGAAGATCTGTATCATTGAGTTTGGTAGACTTGGTGATGTCAGCCCGGAAAAGCAAGCTCCAGCACGTATAGTGCTGAGAAAGTTAAAGGGCATGTCAGGGTTTACGAGCAACAGAGAGATGGGTTAGACTGGCTGCTCACATATCCCCACCTCTGGGTGATGTACAACAGATGAAAAGGAGACCAGTTGTATTATTCAGTGTCTGTGAGTGGAGGTAGACAGACCTGTAGTGGTGATTTTCTTTGCTAACGACTAAAGAGCTGGACACTAACCTGAGCAGGGAACTTGCCCTACTGTATGGACTATTTACCTTGTTTTCACTTTGTGACAGAAAAGCCTGTTTTTGTTTTTTTTTGCTATCCTGAGTGGTTTATAGAGTCTTAATAAACCAGCCTGGACGTTTTACCTCAAAACCCAACCGAGTGAGTAGAAACCCTACAAATGTTTAATACTGATTATATTAATGTGGCAGCAATTACTATTATTAACTACTGTTACCTCTCGTGTTTCCTATACACATACTGCATTTTAGCCAAGATTTTGTCAGACTTTTCTGCATCACAGAAGAAAGTATTGGCACCCTTTAAATTGTTCCAGAAAATAAAATATTTCTCACAGAAAATAATTGAAATTACACATGTTTTGTTTTACACTTGTTTATTTCCTTTGTGTTTATTGGAAGAACATAAAAAAACAGAAAAAATGGCAAATTGGACTTAATTTCAAACAAAAATGGGCCAAACAAAATTGTTGGCACCCTCAACTTAATATTTGGTTGCGCACCCTTTGAAATAAATACCTTCAATCATTCACTTCCTATAACCATCAACAAGCTTCTGACACCTCTCAGCTGGAATTTTGGGCCACTCTCCTTTTGCAAACTGCTCCAAGGCTCTCATATTTGAAGGCACCTTCTCCCAATAGCAATTTTAAGATCTCTCTGCAGGTGATCAATGGGATTTAGATCCAGACTCATTGCTGCCACTTGAGAACTCTCCAGCGCTTTGCTTCCTTCTTGAAGTATGTTGGGGTCATTGTCCTGCTAAACAAATGACCTAGGACGCAAACTCAGCTTTCTGACACTGGGAACTACATTGCGACCCCAAATTCTTTGGTAATCTTCACATTTTAAGATGCCTTGTACACAATTCAGGCACCCTGTGCCAGAGGGCAGCAAAATGACCCCAAAACATCTTTGAACCTCCACCATATTTGACTGTAGGTACAGTGTACACCTGTTACTTGCCACAGATGAGTTTGAACGAGCATCACGTGCTTGAAACAAAGTTGTTTACCCACAATTTTGGGAAGGTGCAAACAATTTTTTCCAGCCCATTTTGGGGGTTTTGTTTGAAATGTTGTACAATTTGCCTTTTTTTCTGTTTTTTGTGTTCCAATTCACAGAAAGAAAATAAACATGAGTATAACAAAACGTGTAATTGCAATAATTTTTTGTGACAATTATTCATTTTCTGGAACAATTTCAAGTGTACCAACACTTTCAGCCATGATTGTATATCATGTTTGTTGCAATTAGAAATAAAACTTAGTAGGTGTTTGCATCACCCCTATGAATAATTTAGGAAAATGCATAAAAAGGTGCCGAGTTTATGCTGAAATATACAGTTTCCTATTGTAATATAATGCATAGTATGGAGGTTTTCACAAACAAGCCGAGGTGTCCGCCTCATAGTAATACCACTTTTCCTTAATTTTTTAAAAGGTATTAAACTGCCGCACTTCTCCCATCAGTGTATTGATTTACACTGGCATTTCAGGTGTATTGCTCGCTCTGCAGCCCGTACTAAAAGCAATGTTTTATCTCAACGTCAAGAAATAAAGTATAATCCAGCATTAGCGATCCATGCGTATGTAAACCTTCCATCTATGCTTATATAAGCCTTTGTTATCTTTCATTGTTGTGATACTTTAGTAGCTGTGGTTACAACTTTGTGTGATTTAGGCTGTGTATCAGTGTGTGCTTATATCGCTAATTCTGCACTTGTTGTAATTGTTCTCTCTTTTGTCTAAAAATTAAAGACATTGCAACTGCGGCTGAGTAATTTATGTTTAAGACATAAAGAAAGGCATTTTTTAGGAATTGTTCAGTTCCTTGTAAAACCAGAAAAAAAAGAGATAACTGTTGGTTAATTGTGTTCCTCATCTTAAAGGGATAGTCCAGGACTAAATATTTTTTTTTTTACTGTAAGCCCAAAAAGTAACAGTCAGGTAGTTGTTAACTAGTTAGCAACTACCTGCCTGTTCTAGCTGTTGCCGGCTCAGAGCGGTCACTGACCGCTCCTCCCAGTAATTCAGCTGTTCTGTCAACAGAGCAGCTCTTCTTCCGACCTGCTCTGACCATGGGGCGTGACTGCCGGCATCAAACTGATTCGCAGCTGGTGTCCTGCAGTTATGTTGTGGGTAGATGGCTGTCAATCGGTATGACATCGGCAGCAAAGCACAGTCAACAGAGCAGAAGAGATGTTGCTGCTCTGTTGACATGATGTCATCGGAAGCCACAGAATTGCTGGCAGGAGCAATCAGTGACCCCACTGTGTCGGCAGAGATCTGCGCTGGGCTGAACAAGCAGGTAGCTTGCAACTACCTGCCTGTTCTATCTGTTGCCGGCTCAGAGGTGTCACTGACCGCTCCTCCCAGTAATTCAGCTGTTCTGTCAACAGAGCAGCTTTTCTTCCAACCTGCTCTGACGATAGGGCGTGACTGCCAGCGTCAAGCTGATTCGCAGCTGGTGTCCTGCAGTTATGTCGTGGAGAGACGGCTGTCAATCGGTATGACATCGGCAGCGGTCAACAGAGCAGAAGAGATGTTGCTGTTCTGTCGACATGATGTCATCGGAAGCTGCAGAATTGCTGGCAGGAACGGTTAGTGACCGCACTGTGTTAACAGAGATCTGCGCCGGGCTGAACAAGCAGGTACTTGCTAACTACCTGCCTGTTAGTCCTTAGTCACACAGTAAAAAAATTAGTATAGTCTTGGATACACCTTTAATAGACCCATACACTGTTGAGAAGCACAGGTCATTGCAACTTCTAAAAGGTTTATCTGCAAGAAGAGGACATTGCTGCTTGTAATGGGTTAATTTGTAAAATAAGGAATTGGCTACCTGCAAACTGTTAATCTGAGACTTTTTCAATAATCTTTAATACTTTACACCAACAGCCACCTACAGGAAGCTGTGACAGGATTCATTTCAGTTGTTATGTGTTGCTTCAGGGGCGCTCAGCCAATGAGTGGTGCCGCGCGGCTTGGTGGGGGATTCAAATCCCGCGCGCCAACGCTCATTGGCTCAGCCAGCGGGGCGGGGGATTTGAATCCCGGCCGCCATATTGGAATACCCATAACTTCCTTCTGGGATTTTACCTACTTTGAAAGGCTTCGGGCTTGAACTATTGCTTAAAAACATTGTCGAAGCTACGTAGCTGGCAACCACTTTGTCCAAGGTAACAGACCATTCCTAGAATCTGGATAACTAAAAAATAATTATTTATTTTATTTTTTTTATTTTATTCCCCCCCCTCACACCCCAAAAAATAAATTAATTAGTAAATTAATTTAAAAAATATATATTTTGTTCAGCTTTTGTCTTTCTTCCCGGGTGCTGGGCATCCCAACGTGCTCATGTTTTACTGCCTACTTGAGCTGACTGTGCTGTAAATGGACTGTGTAATTACTAGGTACTTCTTGAAGAACATAGAATTGATGCTGAGCACTAAAAAGGGGAAAAATCTTGATTCATCTGGATGTAAACACAGGCTGCAAAGGAAAAATGTTCCTCTTCTTTGGGAAATTAATTGACTAATTGTTTATCAGGGAAGTTACTGAGAAGGCTGCCGAATGGCTTAATAATAACATTAATGAGCTGCGAAATAATGGCAACAATCTGTAAGACGGAGACATCGCTCTCTTCCCTTCACACGAAGGTGAATTTGTACTCCTCGGTACAGATTTGGGATATTATAAATTAACCACCTGTATACCTGTCTCCGGTAAGGAGGAAAGACAAGCAGATATTTAAAGGGATTGTCTATTATTATTTTTTTAAACCCATTTTTTTTTATAGAACTTATTAGGAAAACCTGAGTTAATAAAGGGGGTTTCTCAACGCTTCGTTGCAGTGAGAGGAGGTCACAAAAAGGTATCTCTCGCTCTGGATGACCTGACCTGAATTAAAGTGACAGATGATCAATTTGGAGAACTGGAAACAAATGCCGTCAAAGGATGATGAGGAAACGGGAATCCAAAATATGTGGTTTATTAGTACACGCGTTTCGAAGTTTCAAACTTCTTCGTCAGGACAAACCACGGAGGTTTATGTAAAAAGTGCTTACGGTTTACCTCTCTAATTTCACATCTTTTTATTTTCTTTTATTACTTCTTTTTAGATGACGATGCACTTGAGAACCCCCAATGAATGCTGGGATACTCAAATGGGACATTATCAGGGTAAGAGGCTGCTGCCACTGCCGCAGCCTTTGTGCCCACCCTGAAACAAAGCGTCATCAATGACCTCTGTTTCTGGGGCTGGGCTAGTCCCTGCATTGGTTGTCTATGCTGCGATCAGTACAAGTTCCCTTGTCATGTGCAATATTCTTTTTAATGCTTAGTGACAGTGCGCTCCCTCGCCTGCTCTAATGAGAAGTGATGAGTCAGCAAGAGAGCGCACTGTCGATGCGCATTGTAAGAGAACAGGGAGGACAGAGACCAGCCCTACTCCCGAAAGTGATGTCTGTTTCAGAGACGGGGCTGGTTCATACTCGCCACAACCTGTAGTGATAATCTCCTGCTGACAAAGCATTGCTAATATTAAAATTACGGCAAGCAGCCCAGAAAGTGAGGCATTGCTGGATCCAGTGACTCATTATGCTGCTCTCAGATTGCATAGCAAAAGTCGTCTGACAGATTCCCTTTAAAGGGGTTGTCTGGCCTCATGCTGCAAGTCTGCATTCACTCTGTGTCACAATTTTTCCTTATTATTTTTGCCAACCAATTTGGTGGAGTTATGACCCACAACTTTTGGTTTCACTTTCAGTTCCGGTTCAGAACTTGCAAGTCTCTGGCGCCCCCCACACCCTCAGGTTAGTCAGGGAACTGCACCTAGGATAAGTGTCACCGGAAAGGCTGCCTTGTCACGTACTGGCTATTGGGCACTCTGTAGTGAGGGCGGTATGTATATCACCAGTCCCAGACAGGGAATACAGACATAAACCTCTGATCCATCACTGCCAGGGGTCCCAATACCACCAGGACACTTGCTGCCACCAGTTCCTGGTTTGATACTAAAGACTATATCGGGTCAGGAACCAACCTAAACAGTAGCATGTTATGGCACTGAGTACGTGTCGGTTCGTTCATAGAGCAAGGAAAACGAAGCTAGTAAATTTATAGGTTTACTCCAAAATTATAGGCAGTATTTACAGAAATACAAAGATATTACAAAGGGAGACAAAATACAGTATGTACAACAGTTATCAAAAGGGATTAAAATAAGAGATTTATTCTATCTCAGTCACAGATATGACATGTTGATAAAAGGGAGGAGAATCTTCCCAGGGCAAACGGGTCCTTCAGCACAGCTTTGTGTAGCTGATTCTCCAAGGCATCTGACAGCTTCCTCATAGAGGGTCTGAGCTTTATGCTTTACTCTTGCTGACCTCACAAGGTGGGCTGAGTTAGAGAATGTGCGCCCCTTTTTGAACAGTTATTAAAAACTTCTGCTCTTCATAACTCGGGCTGGGGAGTTCACAGAGTGACGACAGGGGTATTATCTGTTCTATTACGAAATTGCCTTTCTTTTGATACCAAATATGACATGTCTGCATGCCACTGGGGAGCAGAAACTGTTTTCTCGGTTTCTGATTGCGCACAGGTTGCAAAAACGTTGCTGGGTGTAGCCTAAATTATACTGATTCTGAAAATGTGTTTCCTGTCTCTAGGATAAATGTGCGTTATACAGTTCGACCTGGCATATACAAAAGAAATTTAACTCATCGATGGGAGAATCTGCTCTGAGCTGGCCAGAGGCTATAAAAGTGCCTCCCTGCTGAAAGGAGGGTGGAGGGAGTGGATAGAATTACACAGCATAGAGGGAACAATTCAGAAGTACAGTACAAAAAACAACTGGGGGTAGGGCGACGGCAGTGACAGAAGTGTACTTAGAACATTTAGGAAATACTCATATTTTCCTGACACTCTATGTGACTGCAGACTTGTGAATCCTCACACTGCGCACACTATGTGCTGTGAGGATTCTCTTGTGCCGAGAGTGGTCATGTAACCATAAGTATATGATTTGCATACTTCCAGCCACATACCGACTAGACTTGTCAATACACTTACATTGAGCGAGGCCATACACGTCTAGTCGGCATGTGACCGCATGCATGCAAATCGCATACTTGCGGTCACGTGCTCACCTTTTTCGGCGCCGACACCAGAGAATCCTCACAGCGAGCAGGATTCACATGTCTGCAGCCATGTGGAGTGACTGCATACTTGCAGCATATGGCCGGACAACCACTTTAAGTAGATCTCTCTACCAGACACAGCCGATAGACATGACTGTATATATTAACTGTAAGTACAGTATTCTGGACCACTGTAAAGTTGAATAACCAATAATTGTGTCCTGCTGATTCCAATTGGATTTTTTTTATTTAACATATATTGTAATATGTTCTTTTTTTTCCTCCTTTTGGATGTGGGTTTTTTTTTTATGTCCTTTTAAGTCAAGATTCTGCCTACTGTGATTAGTGACTTTAAGACCAGCAAATAAATAAATCAGTGAAACATTTCTGCAAATTAATTAATTTTTTTTTTTACCCTGAATTGAGCGCAGTTTATGGAAATAATTAAATACAGCTCGGTATGAATATGTAAACTGATCATTACTCATAATGGGCTTGTCAATGTTAGTATTCGTTTTCCATACATAAAAAAGCATAAACGCATTCATTATAAACTAATTTCAGTCATTATCTTTCCGAAACTGAGCCTATTTCAAGCCTTCGTATGGCATACTCCATTTGCTGTGTACTGTAGCCAATAAAAGTAAATTGAAATAACCATAGATTATGAACTTGTAAATTATATGTTTTTTTGTAAGACTTATTTTTAATCTTGTGGTAGGGTAAGCCAATTAATGTACTTAAGTGAAGTAATGAGTGGTTAATTTAATAGAGCACTGTTCCATTTTTTTTAATAGGCCATATTAATGACTCCTGAGTCATCACATTTTAAAATCACCCTAATAAATATGAATCTATATCGTGTAGGTTGCTATGTAATCCTCAGTCCATTTTAAAGGGAATCTGTCAGCAGGTGTTTGCTATGTAATCTGAG
>VIAB01011530.1:5951-21313 GCA_009801035.1 Oophaga pumilio
TGGAGGACTGTGCGGGGCCCTTTATACTGTATGGAGGACTGTGCTGGGCCCTTTATACTGTATGGAGGACTGTGCGGGACCCTTTATACTGTATGGAGGACTGTTCGGGGCCCGTTATACTGTATGGAGCGCTGTGTGGGGCCCATAATACTGTATGGAGGGCTATGTGAGGATCACAGCTTGAGCATCATACTGTGATAGGGTTGCCGCACTTTGCCAGAGATTTGAGGGGTGGTACAGTAGGGTCATCACACTGTTCGTGTGGAGGGGACCATGGAGAAATTCACTGTGGTGATATCCTAGTGTGTTTGAGGTCACTTTTGTTGGCATCATACATAATTACCTGTATTACTTATTAATTCAGAGTTTTTTATCCTTTGTTATTACATATTTATACTATTGAGCCATATGCTTTTTACTGCTCTTTATTACAGTATGCCCAATTTGCTATCATGTTTATTGCATTCTACGACCTATTTAATTAAAATGCACTTTGTTCGTGGGACACCCCCTTTAAGTTTGTTTCCATATGAAAAAGTTAATCGTTCTATTTGATAAGGAAAACTTCCTCTATTGTAGACATTTTTTTAATAAATATCGAGGTTGGCCCTTGACTTTGTCCAGGTTTTTAATTTTGGCCCCATGTATATTTGAGTTTGACATCCCTGTCCTGGACTATACATGCAGAAAAGTAACAATTGGTGCATATTTCTGGGGCATATATGTGAGCCTAGCCTAGCATGTACCCGAAATTGTTCCTGCCACACACTACAGGTTCTAAGTACCAGATGAATAGTAGACAAGACCAAAGTTGCCCAGTTCTGCAACAAACTACTCACAATCTATAATCGGCTTTATACCAGGGGAAATAATCACTCCAACAGTCATTCCTAGTCATGGCCCCATAGAAATATGGTGAGTGAGTGAAAGATCCGCAGCATTTATCACCTTTTAGGCTGGGGTGATATGGTGACTTTGGCCGTGACATAAGTCAAATGGCTGAAGATTGCTGGTTGTCACCTTTACATCACATCACAATACAAGTGGATAGGGTTGCATTGCTATCCTGAGGGTACAGGGTTCACAACAAGAAAGTCGCAGAAATTCGCATTGGGTTGGATATTTTGTGACTTGCCTGTCACCGTAGCCGTGGGGTCACAATGCGACCACATGCACTTGTATCGCTCTGTGATGTGGCTGCGACACCTAGCGATCTTTGGCCACAACACAGGTCATGCAGCCAAAGTCGCCGTGTAGCCCCGGCCTTATACTGATCTATCGTTGTCATCAGTCGGTGGTTGGGATGTGCTGCTCAATAGGACCTCCACCGACTTTATTTTGATCACCTATCCTTAGGGCGCTGTCAGACCACAATGTATGGACTGGACGGCGGCTCTCCCACCCCAAGAATGACATCTTTATGTATTTCTCTGCTGCTGTCACGCTCTGGTTGGGAGAGCCGCAGCTAGTCTGAGCATTGCGGTCCGACTTATAGGGCCGTCTGACTGCGCCCTGAGAATACTTAATCAATATCCTTTTCCCGGACAACCCCTTTAATGGCAGCGGTGGTTCTAGCACAGCCCATAAAATGCTTCCGACTCTGAATTCTATCTTCTGCAATTAAGCCATTTAGCAATTCTCTGAAGTCATTAGTGAGTATAAAGATGGAGCGTAACGGCTCTGAGCGCGGCTTCGTGTTCTCCAGTAACTTGTAAATGGCGTGCGGTAATTGCACAAGATATTTTCCATAAATTCATTGTCTAAACCACGGCAGTTTTTTTCTTGAATCTGAATCTGTTTCTATGTGCCGCTGAGAGCTCAGCAGGTATGTACTTATCCAGAGGAACAAAAACCCCTCTCCCGGCACATACAAAGCATCTCCCAAATGCTGCAGATAAAGCTGCACGGCAAGGAGAGGCGAGAAGGTAAAATCGTAGGAAGTCATGGAATTTCCCACCAGGTAATAAGGTGGCGCACCGTCCGTGTGGGCAGGTTTATTGGTAAGACCTTAGTGTGCCGCAACACCATAAAATGCCATATACAAGGTTTTGCTGTAGATCTGTTTTATTACTCGGGAGCAGCAAGTAGGTTATGGTTCAGCTTTTATGCACATTATATACTGTAAGTATAATCTTCTCCTGTGTGTCGAAATTGTCACAGTGTTTTGAAAGGCTGTCTAAATGCTTTGTAGGAAATGCCAGACATGTCGGCCCTTTATGCCCAACCTGGGGCAGAATCTCCACGGGTTCCAGATTACTGGCTCTACAAATGTCTGCGGAGGTTCAGCGGCTTTGTGGCACATTTTCTCGCCCTTGGTTTCACCATCTTCTTAGTGATTCTTGCTCGGCCTGGGACTAGTGAGTACACGTAGCACGTATATTGTAAGCTGTATGTATTTATACCATGCTATCTAAGGCCTCTTTCACACATCCGTTGTGCGCCTGACGGCGCCCTCCGGCATTTTTTTGTCCAACCGCATCCGGCGAAATGTGATGCCGGATGCGGTTTTTTTTTGCATTGACTTTCATTAGCGCCGGATGGCGCCGCATGTCAGTGCGTTGTATGCGTTTTTGTCCGGATCCGGCGGAAATGTACATTCCGGCGGCCGGACACAACGCAGCATGTAACGTTTTTATTTTTTGCCGGAGCTGCCTGATGTGCCTAAAGCGGCGCATCAGGCAGCCGCAAACAATAGAATTCAATGGAACCGGATCAGACTTTTGTGCAATCAGGCAAAAGTCTGATCCGGATTCTGGAAATCGTCAGAAACCCTCTTTTTGTGGGTTCAAAGGTTCAGGTCGGATCTGGCAAAAAAACAGATGCGGCGCATCCGGTTTTCATACTGGATGCCGGATGCGGCGATGCGGCAAAATGCCGGGGTCGCCGTCAGGCGCACAATGGATGTGTGAAAGAGGCCTAAATGTCCTTCTTTATATCATTCCAAGAATCTAAGGAATTGAGAATGTCCGGTTAAAAAGACAGAGGGGAAAGAATCAAGTATGATGTGTGCAAGATATTTGTCCAGACTTTTTGATCATCTAATCAGTGTTTTCACTCTAGCACTCCTAAAATTCAGGGAAATATCTGGCATTTTAAAGGGGACCTGCCGTGACCCCAAAGGCTGTTACACTACAGATATAGGATTATCTGGAAATTAATAGTGGTACAAAGCTTCCCAGCTATAGGAACGAAAGGAACTTTATTCCTCCGGGGAGTTGCTGCCTTGTAGTCATGGTGGCTTGCACCGAGTAGTTCTATCGCTCGTAGCATTGAGAATGGCAGCTGTAAGCGCACCATTACAATTTGATTGACAGTCGGTACCGCAGTGCAGCAGTACACAGCCAGATGTCAGTCTGTACTTAAAGGGGTTGACCACTACTAGGATAACCCCTTCTTGATCTAAATGTTTGGCCCCAATAAAATAAAAAAGCTTATACTCCCCTCCCGTGCCAGCGCCGTTCCAGCAGTGTCGGCACTCGCGGTCCAGGGGCTCTTGTGCGGTTGTAGCGCCCAGTCAACGCTGGCGTCTCTTTCCCGACCTTTGTACAAGCCCTAGCTTTCTCTTCATGTTCAATTTGTCTGAAAGCGGGGACAGTGACACGAGTGCCGACACCGTGAGGTGAGTATACGCTTTTTTATTTTATTGGGGCCAAACATTTAGATTAAGAACTGGTTGTCCTACTAGTAGCCCTTTAAAGCCGCGCCTACTGTGTACTAAGTTGTGCCTGTAGCATCTCCGTGCATGCTCTCAAGACTGAAGGCCGGTGGCTTTCGGGAGGCATAAGGTCATCTTCTCCCAGTGGCCAGGTGGCATTGCAACGCAATTAGTAATGCTGTTAACCAGCAGATTAATCCTAAATTTGCAAGCTAATAACTGGGAACATGACAGGTTCCTTTCAAAGGGGACCTGTCACATGATCTATGCCTCCCGAACCACAGGCACCATAAATCAGAGACCAGCTCTTGCATTCTTAACATCTATGTCCTACCCTGAAACGCTGGGGCAGCACAATCTGCGGACAGGCTCCCTTTACAATAAGGTTCCTCCCTGGTAATTAGGATTGGAATTGCTGATCTAAGCAGTTTTTGAACCTGTAAACTCAAAAGTGTGTGAAAGCTGTGTAGCAACACACAGCAGCTGTTAGAGGAGATATTAGGCACGCGGCCAGATTTCTCACTTCACGGAAACACTGATAGATAATGAGCCAGTAGAAAGCAGTACTGCCATTATTATAATTAGGAAATGTGGAAGAATTCAGATAGGAGATGATTACTTCTCATTTTAAATGGAGCCGACATTGATTTTTTTTTCCTTTTTTATCTGAGAGATTAAAGCCGAGTCACAATGTGATAGTGGAGTTCAGGTCAGAAGGCTTGTACGGGTAGTTTTTGCTTTGTATTGTATATAAATAAAAGGAGAAAAGTTCAAAAATAACGAGTGATGGCCCATATTGTGATTAGATACGTTAGTGTATGCTAAAAGTGTTGTACGAAATGCAGTGAGGATTTCAGATGGATCATCACATGTAGAAAGACACATTAGCCTTACAGAGGCCAGAAGACTCCATACTGTAAAAAAAAAGGATAGACTTTCGTAGGAAACTACTACTTTGTAAAATAGCAAAGAAGTCCTGGCATAAGGATCAGTTCTCACTGAGCCGAAATCCCGATCTGCGCGCGCACCGCCCACCCCAATAACGTCAGCAGCGGGGCAGAGTTTCAGAACGGCAGATCGCTGAATAATCAGTGACCTGAAAAGGAGGCTGGCGGTGGGGCCGGAGCAGAAGACCCTACTCTCTAGGCCCACCCCGATGCACATATATCACTTTAGAGGCTAATTACACATCAACCACTTATCGGATTCCTTCACCGCAGGTATCGGTTTAATCAGTGTAATAGCGCCATTATGGCCATGCCTTTACTTTATAGTGCTACATCCTGCTGACAGGGTCTTTTTATTATATATAAAATGCACATGAAAATAAGAACTTTGTATTTTATCTTATCACAGTAATCTGCTTCTTTCTCCTCCTGGGCTGATCATTCGTTTTCAGATTTCTCAGTTCTTGGGTGAAATCTGTATTCATTGAAGACAGATTGTTACATTACTGCCACAGGAAATGACAAGTTCAGGAGAACTTGCACCACTTGTTGGAAGCAGTAATCCTCCAAGTCACTTTAAGTAATTGGAGTGGTGGGACTGACCGAGATGGCTACAGCATTCCGGCTGCTTGATGTGTACTTTATGTCTAGTTTTATGTACTCTCCCAGTTCTCAATTATAATCTATCTCGAGCAGCAGAGACCCCATGACAAATTACAGGGAGTGCGGACAGGTTCCGCTTTTATGTGTCTCACCGCTTAGGCGTATACGCCTGAAAATGATGCACGGCAAAGCGCACGTTCGCTCTGTCAGCACCATTATAGTCTATGGCTATATAACATAACGACTCACTCAAACGAGCATGTTAAATTGAGAGATGCTGTCTAAGTAAAGTGCAGTGCAGAAATGGGCACAGCTCACACCCTTAGGCCGGCGTCACACTGGCGACAAAATCGGACGATTGCAATGCGATGAAAAATCGCATTGCAGTCGTCCCTATGTTAATCTATGGAGCAGCTCCCAGTAGCCGTTTTTTTGTGGTTGTGTGTGACGCCGGCCTAAGGCTGGTTTCACACTTGCAGATGAAGGTGCTGCGGAGGGCTGAGTACTTTCTCCGGTCAGCTCCGCCTATGTCTGCATGCGTTCTGCATGCGCCCTGAGTACCTATATTTAACATGGGTACGCAGGGCCATGTGGATGCCTCCGCTTGCGTCGTTTTGATGGTGCGGCGACCTGCGCCGAACGCAACATGTTGCATTTTGTTGCGGTCGCCGCACCGTCAAAACGACTCAAGCGGAGGCATCCGCATGGCCCTGCGTACCCATGGTAAATATAGGTACTCAGGCCGCATGCAGACATAGGCAGAGCTGACCGGAGGAGGTGCGGCAAAAAATGAGACATTTTGTCATTGGTGTTCTGGATCAATGTGCCGTTGGTGTTCTGGATCGGCGCGCCATTGGTGTTCCGGATTGGCGTGCCATTGGTGTTTTGGATCGGCGCGCCATTAATGTTCTGGATCGGCACGCCCATTGTTGTTCTGGATCGGCGCGCCATCTGTGTTTTGGATCGGCGCCCCATCAGCGTTCTGGATCGGCGCCGTCGGCGTTCTGGATCGACGTGCTGTCGGTGTTCTGGATCGGCGTGCCATCGGTGTTTTTCCAGTATAGCAAAAGGAAAAGAAATTACAAAGCTTCTCCTATACTTTGTACTGTTAAACACATGCAGCATATGGATGACGTCTGTGTGCTGTGCGTATTTACACGGACTCATACACTTGCATTTTCCCTTGTCATCCATTCTACCGGTAAAAAAAAAGGACCTGTACACAGCAGCATAGTTTATAATGGGTATGTGTGGTATTCATGAAAAAACAGATTGCACATGGACATATGAAGGAGTCTTAGGTGAAGGTATTTTTAGGAATTTTACTACTCGGCAGATAAGATTATAGAAATGTACAATGACTCTTCTTGCTCTATAATTTTTCCATATAAAAGAAGGCGCACAGACAAATGCCCAATAACAGTTTCTTCTTTTTCCTTTTCTTACTCTTCCCAGGTCTTTTCTCGTGGCATCCTGTGTTCATGGCTGCTGCTGTAAGTATCGGTGTCACAAATTGTATATTTGGTTTTCTATCTTTCTTTTCCCCTCTAATTTTATAAATGCTTTTCAGATGGGATACCACCACAAAGTAATAGAAAAACTCACTGTTCTGTTCTGTTTTTGTGTAGTCATCAGCCATCTCTTAGAGGTATCTGAGATGTGGTTGACAAGCAGTATGGTCGCCATTAAAGCTTCCTCCAAAGCATCTTTTTCTTTGTTACACAAAACAGGCGCAAAGTAAAGGTGTGCAGACATTTTGGATTATTATACGGGTCTATGGTCCCTGTCAGGGGTTTACACAATTTTATTTCTTTTTGTTGCTTTTAATTTTTCTTTTGTACTTTTTTCTTTCCTTTTTTGCCCGCAAGTACATGTTTAATCCAGTATTCATTTGTATGCAGATCAGATGATAATGATCTGATGCCTAGAAATGAGCGGATCAGCCACAATTCAAATTCGCCTATTCGTACGGATTTTCCAGGGAAATTCGATTTGCAGACCAATTGTTCTCTGTGGATTGAATGTCCCTTATTATGTTCTAGGATCTTTCCAAACCCCAGAGCATAATGCAGGTAAGATGTTAAAATAAAACACTGATACTCACCTCACTGCTCAACTCTCAAGCTCCTCGATTCCTTCCTCACCATCACCTGTTTTGTCGTTGCCACCTCTTCTGATCACTGCTGCTTACGCTGAAATCTTTGGGCTTCTGACGCAAGTCAGGGACCTCCAACTTTGTTGAGACCCTGAAGGGTTCATCTCAAGCATGTGGAAGGTCACGACGTGCACAGTGTCATATACACATGTGCAGAACCCTCCCGGACCTCATCAGTGCTGGAAGTCCCAACTTAGCGTGAGCGGGCCAGAGATTTCAGCATGAGCACCTGTGATGGAAGATGCGGTGAGATCCAGACGGGAGACTGTGAGGAGTGGAGGGGTGGAGAGGTGAGCAGTAACTGGAGTACAAAGATTAAAAAAATTCTAACCTTTCGATGACCCTTTACGGTTCAGAAAAATGACTATTTTGATAAATCCACTGGAAAACGAATTACAAAAATTAAACATTTTGATGAATGCGGATTTTTGTAAAATTTGAGTGGAAATCTATTTCTGTTGCATGCATTCGCTCATCTGTACGGCTGAATCGGAATATACCTGTTGATGTCGAATAGAAGTTTAAACCTCTGGATTTGGTTCTAAAAACGTATAAGACGGATCAAATATATTAGAGAGATTGTGTGTCTCATAATCAGAAGATGTCGGCATATCTTATACATTGTTACCGCAAATTACTGTATAAACCACAAAGAGAAACAATCCTAGTGAAAGAATGGCTAAAGTTGACAAGAGTAGAACGCAAATGACTGTGTTACATCAGTGTGATTCAAAAGATCATCACTTAGTACACAGTCCAAACCGACTCACTGGCAATGACAGGTAAAGGGTGGAGACGCCTGGTTTCGTCTGACATAGCTTGATTTGCCAATAACAGGACTATAAGGTAAAATAAGCCATATATAACGCATGGATCCATCATGTGTTATATTAGGTTCTTGGTGTAACTACACTCCAAGAGCAGGATGTGATACCGTGTACTCAATATTCAACATAACCTAATGCATCTAATGTTCCCATGAGTGAGATCTTTTATATATGTGATATCTGCCTCATCATGTCACCCTGGATTAAAGTCTTCTTCTGAGAACAATAGGGCGGGCACTGGATTAAGGGTATGCCACACTAAGCGAGATCACTAACGAGATCGCTACTGCGTCACCATTTATGACGCAGTAGCGATCTCGTTAGCGACTTAGCTGTGTGTGACATGTAGCAGCGATGTGGCCCCTGCTGCGATGTCGCTGATCGCTTATGAACGTTCTGAGCAGTTTTTTGGTCGTTGGTGTCCCGCTGGTGAGCCTGAATCGCTGAGTGTGACACCCTTTATGAACGACTTCACCAGCGTCGCTTGATGGACTAGGTTTTCCCAACGACCGCAGAGGTCGTTATACAGATCGCTGATGAGATGTGTTTGGAATCACAGATCGCTGATGAGATGTGTTTGGAATCTAACTAGCGATCACATAGCGATCGCACTAGCGATCTCGCCAGGTTAAGTAGTTGTCGTGATCGCTAGTGCGATCGCTAAGTGTGGCAGTGCCTTTAGTGACGGGGGCCCACCTACTCTTTATGACTGTAAAATGATGCTCTTTGGGGTGTATTCATGACAGACTGTGGGTTTCCTGATCTGTAACTTGGACGCAATGCACACTGCCAACTACTTGTCTCTTGGACTGACCTAACAGCCTCATCTATTCCTGTGAGGTTGATAGTTTCGGTCCCGCGGCTGGGCCAGGTATTGCGGCCCTAACACAGACTGTAAAATACTGTTGTGTGAATGTAACCTTATGTTTAATGCAAGATGGTGTGTAAATGAGGCTGGCTACGAAGAATACTCCAGCAAATGGGAAGTTTGAATGCCATTTATTGCACCTAATTGTTAGTATACTGTACATTTATGCCCAATGTCCTCTGTAATTGTGTTTCCCTTTCTTCTTTCCAGTATTGCTTATGCATGACAGAAGCTGTGCTGCTGTTGTCTCCGGAGACCTCACCATTTTGCCCTCTTTCCCGCAAGTCCAAGACCCGTTTGCACTGGCTTATACAACTCTGTGTGCCAGTGTTTGCTGGAGTAGGTATTGCCTTTATTATATGGAGCAAGAACCGCAGTGAGCGCTCCCATCTGACCTCCTGGCACAGCCTTCTCGGGGGGCTCACCTTGATCACTACCTGCTGTCAGGCGGTGTGTGGCCTGGCACTTCTCTTCCCACGCCTGGCGAGGGTCACTGCAGTATCGCGTCTCAAACTGTATCATGCCACTTGGGGGCTTTTAGTATACCTTCTTTCTACATCCACTGTTCTCTTTGGATTGTGTTCTGACTGGTTTCAAGCACAGATTAAGGGACCTTTATGGTATATTTGCATTACCTTACCGCTGTATCCCGCACTGGTAATTATGAATCAAGTACTGGACATATATCTACCAAAGAAGAAGGCTCTAAGTAAGACTACAAGTATGCCCAAGGTCAACCAGCACAAATTTCCCCTTATGTGAGGGTAAACCCCACATAGGATCTACTGTATTTATTGCTTTATTGGGTTTTATTCATACTGTTACACTCTTGTATTTCAAAGGTGTTGTCCACTAATGAATAACCCCTGCGTAATCACTTCAGGGCCCCACAGAAAATCAAATCCAACTATACTCACCTCCCACAGTGGCGCCATGCTAGCAATGTCAGTGCCGCTATTCCCAGTGGATCTGGTGACCTTGTGTCACGTGACTGCTGATAGGCTACTTCCTTTACTATTTCTTCTGACCAGATGTGCACTCCGAAAAAATATTGATGAGTTGCAACCACTGATTGGCTGCAGTGGTAAAAATGACACGTGAACCATTGAGAATAGTAGCAACGACATTGCTGGATCTGCGCCACTGTGGGATGTTTGTATTGATTTGTTTTTATTTACTATTCGGCTCTTAAGTGATTAAGCAGGGGTTGTCTAGTAGTGGACAATCCCTTTTAAAGGGAATCTGTCAACAGCATTTCACACCCCAAACTATTTATATACATGTGTAGCTCTTTGAAGACCAGTCCAACAATGCATTTACAAGGCCAAGCCATTCCTTCCTTATTGAGAAATCGGCTTTTGAATTGATCGGTAAATAAGGCTAAAGAACTATTTGTTGATCACTCTGTCACTCCAACTCTATTCCACGCCCAGTGCCACCTCCTTCTGCTCGACTGACAGCCTCTATGCTGTGTGACTTCAGACAACGGAGCCATCAATCAAGCAGCAGGAGGAGGCACTGCTGGGTATGGAATAGAGCTGGAGTGACAGAGGCTTCAGCTCTACCATAGCCCTTCAGCCTCATTTGTATATCAATGGAAACATTGATGTCTCAGTAATGGAAGAACAGACTGGCCGTGTGAAGGTATTGCTGGAGTTGTGTTTAAAAACCTTACATGCACATGTAAGGTTTGGAGGGTGAAATCTGCTGATTCCTTCTTAAGCTTTTGGTTTTACATTCCAGTACTGTAAATGGAGCTTGGTGATCAAGAAGAAGATTGTCTTAATTGTATCTGTACTTCGTATTCTATGTATGGATACAAGAAGTGCTGCTCTACCAGATTTTCTGTGTTTCTGACAACTGTATTGTGTGAGGTGTTCATATTTATGTTTCTTTGTTGTGTCCTTGAGTCTAAAACATTGACTTTCTGACAATGTCTGCACTATCCTCAAGGGTTAATTTATGCTCCGAATCTATACTTCTGTCTGTTACTTAATGGTGTGATCACTGTACTTCCGATGTCCGACTTCTCCAATAGCGAGAACATTAACGTTCTTACAAAGCATTCCATTTTAACATGATTTTTGGAGATAAGTAGACTTTGATTTTTTTTCTTTTTTGCACGGACTTGATCACTTAAAAGCACTTATTACTGATCTTAACTACGGGTACAGTTATGTTCATTGTAGGGCTTAATTCTGTATTGCACTCACACTAAGACAACATGTTCACTTGTCCTTGTACCGGTGATTATAATGAAACGGATGACAAAAACACAGACAAAATGGAAAATAATAGCGGAACTGATCTAACTGTAGACCTATTTTATGAAGAGATTGTCATTTTGTAGATCATATTTGTTCCATTTCTGCTGCCCATTATCAAACCGTGCATCAGTGTGAACATGGCACTTTCTACAGGTGCGTTCTGTACCAGGTAAGTTCTGTTCGGGAGCACAACACATTTTTACATACAAAGCTCAATAATGTCTCTTTTTAACACAGCAGAGCAGAAATCCCCACTTCATTAAATTGTGCGCCATAGCAGGGGTAAGAGGAGAACCTTGTGTATGTGACACCAGACAGCAGGAATTATTTATCTGGGGCCTCTAAGGCCCATTTCTTCACACTGCACTTTTCCAAACTGCTTTAATGAAATATTGAGAATTAGTTGGTATGTTTTTTTTACTATGAAAATAGGGATAAGTGCACAAAACAAAAAATCCTCCATACTGTAAGAACCATGTGCAAATTAGCGCTCCTCCAGAAGGACTTAAATCTTTCTCTGTATTGCCATCTATAAGAAGCCACCTTATCAGTTAATGTGATTCTTTATCTAGCATTACATCTTGACTAATGATTAGTGATGAGCGAACGAGCTGGGATAAGGTGTTATCCGAACGTGCTCGGGTGCTGATCGGCTGTCTTCAGCGTGCTCTAATAATATGTTCGAGTCCCCGCTCCTGCATGTCTCGCGGCTGTTCGACAGCCACAACACATGCATGGATTGCCTAACAGCCGCGGGACATGCAGGAGCGGGGACTCAAAGTTGTGTTGTACAGTACCAGGAAAATCTATGAGATATTTTTTCCTGACAAAATTTGAGTACGGCTGCGTTTTTTAAATCTGCATCATGTCAATTATTTCCGCTTATTTCAGCGGTTTTTCACCAATGGAAAGCATCGAGAGTGCAAAAATCATAGCAAACAGGTTTTTATTATTATTAAACATGTACTATAGACGAATCACGCATGTAATCCACACCTTTAAAAAAAAAAAGTTGCCAAAATGCCCCAAAAAACATGAATGCAGAATTTTTACTGTCAAGGGAGCAGGAATTGGCTGCAGAAAAAAAAATAGCTGTGTGTGAACATAGCCTGAAGGATCAGACCTTACCTCACAGTTTTTTTTTTGCTTTTTTATCGATGATCCATAAACCTGAATGGCCGATCACGTCATCCGTACAAATTAACCAGAGTAGGACTTGCATTGAGTTTATCGGACAGACACACAGATCTATTAACTCGTATAATAATTATTTACGTCTTGTCCGTTAACCGGCAGCACGCTGATGAGAAATACTGTTATGTACATATGCCCCAATAGGCTAGCTTCCTCCAATAGGTGGCACTAGACAGACTGTTTTCCTACCTAGTAGAAGACCGCTAACTTGAATACCTGTTTTCCTACCTAGTAGAAGACCGCTAACTTGAATACCTGTTTTCCTACCTAGTAGAAGACCGCTAACTTGAATACCCGTTTTTCTACCTAGTAGAAGACCGCTAATTTGAATACCCGTCTTCCGAGGCCTAACTTGTAAGACTTCCCAGTAGTTTCTCGATGGAAAATAGTATCTCTCAAGATGTAAAATCTGTGTCATTTATTCTAGAGCCTAGTGTATTTAAAAATAATAACTCAAACCAGTAATATATTAACGTTATGTGAGCTAGCCCTAAAGAACAGATTCCATAATTGTCTTACAACTGTGGATTGGTCCAGTGGATCTAAAGGGTCATTGATGAACTCTATTAACTTTAATGGGATCTCTTGGGCATTCACTAGTGATGAGCGAGTATGCTCGTTGCTTGGGTTTTCCCGAGCATGCTCGGGTGTCCTCCTAGTATTAGCAGTATACTCGCTCACCACTAGGCTCCAGTGTATTTTATGGAAAGACACTGCCCTGAAAATTCTAGAATGGCCATGGAAACTCTGACCGAGACCCCTAATGTATACATGAGCAGAGCCCTAGTTTACTATGTCGTTTTTACCTATTAACCTACAAAAACTGTGTAAATTTGTAAGTCTTACTGATTTGATAAATAATGAATGTATCTTTTTATGTATGTAATGTATATTTTACCTTTTATATTATGTATGCACCTATGCAAATTTGCAGCAGAAAAGCACATGTCTACGCAGGCAGGATGGCAACTGTGTGAATGTATACTTACAGTGTATGACAGTAGTATTTAGTGATTTGCACTTTTGTGTTGAATGAGTCCTTTTATTTCTCATTCTAATGCTCTTTTGCTGTGCCGTAAATTCCGAGACTTGCATGTTGGTGTCGGGTGTCCTATTTTATAAAAGCAGACACAAGGCTATATCTTCTATGGGTCACTGGTACTTTCTATTTATTACATTTTTATCAAGTCTTTGTATCTTCTGTCATCAAATAAATTATTTTTAATGACTTCACTGACATTTGGGCTATTTCTGTTTCTCCGAATATGCAATGCTCCAATATATTTTTCGTGTGGGTTCCGCAGGATGTCTGCTTGTAATCATTAAATGGGAGAAATCAGGGTTTAGAACCAGGAGATGAAAATATCCGACAGTCATGTGATAATCACACAAGTTCATGGCTCTTTACAGTGTAATCATACAAACCGTCTCTTGCAATGAGTCATTACAGCCACGTGATCATCATATGACTGGGACAGGTTTTCATCCCAAAGAAAACAAAAGGGTTATCTCGATGAAGATGCCAGTCTGTCGTCTCTTAAACATTATATAGGGGTGGTCGCCTGCTTGGTACCCCGCTCTATGTAACGTAACAGAAAGCCGCTATGTAAGGGTTAACTCTACTGAGATTGAGCCTATTCATGTGCATATTAGATTCATTTACATGGCGAACATTCGGTAAGGACGGAGGCTTCACCTAGTAATAAGGGCTGACGGCACGGTGTTAGAAAAGCTGAACCAGAGCCAACTTCTCTTTAAAAAGGAGTTTTCTTCATGTCGCAACCTTAAATTGTTGAACATTTTGCTGAGACAGTTGACAAATAATAGTGGCCTGATGCGGGAAAGCAGAAGCATGGCGTCATTAATAGTTGCACTGCATTGTGTCACATTTCTGCGTAATATGCAGTTTAAAGGGAACCTGTCATGTTGAAAATGGCACCTGATCTGCAGGCGGGATGTTACAGACCAGGAGGAGCTGATGACATATATCATTTTGTGGGAAAAGTTTCACTAAGCACTGACGTATGTGGAATGGGGTTTCACAAGGCTGTATGTTTGTGATCTGGAAACTGTCCCACGAATCCAGAGCATTTGACCTTAGTGTCATCTTTTTCTATAATTACCTCTGGACGGTTGTCCCCAAACAAGGGTGATGTCTGCAGCTGTTCATTCATTCCTAGAACAGAAGGATCTATTCTCAGCTAGATGTTCAGTTGTAGTGAATTTGAGAAGAGCTGAAGGTAAAATGTAGCTTTCATTTGAAGGGTTATTACTAGTGATGAGCGACGGTGCTGGCATAAGGTGCTATCTGGGCATGCTCGGGTGCTAACAGTGTGACATCAGCGTGCTCAAAAAATTATTTCCAGTCCCCACTCCTGCCTGTCTCGTGGCTGTTCTACAGCCGCAACACATACATGAACAGCCACGAGACATGCAGGAGCGGAGACTCGAAAATATTTTTCAAGAATTCTGAAGACACTCTGCTAGCACACGAGCATGCTCAGATAACACCTTATCCCAGCACGTTCGCTCATCACTATTTTATTAAATATTTTCAAAAATGAATCAATTTAGTGCAAAATGTAAAAAAAAGAACAATAAACACTGCAATCACAGGGTCTGGTAAATACTGGTATACCTGAAAAAGGCTTCAATAGCCGGGATGTCACATTTTTTGGTCCTTGACTTTTTGTATGGACTTGAAAAACCTTTGAGTCTGTGCATAAGATGTCTGCTTATTACAAAGATGTTCTTTTCTTTACATTAGTGCCTACTTACAGTATATTATGAGGAGTTTTCCTCTACAGTCTATGGGGAGTTCCTGTGTCACAGAACGAAGTACGTGA
>VIAB01011530.1:33166-49537 GCA_009801035.1 Oophaga pumilio
TTTCAGTTTTTTTTTTTTAATAAATTTGCAAAAATTTCTACATTCCTGTTTTTCTTCAGTCAAAATGGGGTGCAGAGCATACATTAATGAGAAAAAATGAACTTTTTTGAATTTATCAAATGGCTGCAATGAAACAAAGAGTGAAAAATTTAAAGGGGTCTGAATATTTTCCGTACCCACTGTTGGTCTGATGTTCACAGGATATGCTGGAAGTTGTGGTTTTCCAACAAATGAATACAAACTGCTTTGATTACTGCTGGCACAATGAATAGGTGTAGTGATGGACCTTATGGTTGTACTATACTTTTCTAAAACCTTGTGAACTTCAGATTGCATATCATTATTTTCAAAACCACTTATGGCAAAAATGGTCATGTGCATGAGCTCTTAATGTGACTGAAAACTTCTCATTCCCAAGGATATGGTGGGTGAAGGTTCAGTAGAATCCAGGATGGAGCTGATTTTGGTACCAAATTGGCTATTTTAATTTTACTATGCTGTAGCTGTAGGGCAGGGATTGGAAAAGATTCCATTGGTGGGCCTTGGGTACTCCAGTATCAGACCTTATCTACGCACAAGGTTGTAATCAATCATCCTAAAGACTATGGAGGTGATGTTTACTGTAAAGCATCAAATGCAAACTCCAACCCTTTGGCCCCAATTCATCAAAACGATTGCTGGTGTAAATCGCTTTGGAAAGTTGCAAAATGTTTCTGCGAATTTCACTCAGCTGTGCTAAATGAGCGCAATGGAGGTGTGATGTCACAGCTCATGTAATTGATGGCGAGCTGTGGCAAACTTTACACCAGATCTCTTACTCCAGTCAATTTTTTGATTAAGGATTATTCCATCTCAGCAGCACATATGTGATACCTCCATTCATTTTCCTTTGTACCAGTGTTCGTCCTCTATACCGGTATCTGTTCAGCAGCTGTTATATGCCGTTTATGTGTTGCCATCAAGCAACTCAGCAAGGTGAGTGTATCTCCTCTTTTCCTGACACCCCATTGTCATTAAGACCCTATTGCGCTTTTTTTCTTCCCAGTATTTTTTCGTATTGTAGCATGATGAGACTATACAGCCTGCCATCCAGCAGAGACACTGAACAGCTTGTGCTAACGCTGCTAAGTGTCTCGCGGTGAACTCCATGACCTGACTGACGTCACCGGGAGCGTGAGAAAGTTCTCACGCTCGTGGTGCCATCAGAAAGGTCCTGGAAGTTCACAGCCAACAGTTCAACTCACTGACATCAGCGCGAGCGACGTTACAACTTTTCACACGGCGTTCTCTCTGTTAACAGTGGAATACAATTCTCAACATTGTTCCCTACTAGCGTGAGCAGGGGACAGTGATGTGAGCTGTCTTCTTCAGCACCTGGCACCGGGGAACAGCGCAAACAAGTACCGCTGATTCCCAGGCACCGGTACGTGTCACACTGATGATACAGGGATGTCACTTGTGTGTCATCAGTGTGCACGTGTGCGAAACGTTTTGCGGCCCTTGCTGCTACCGGAAACACTGACGTCTGATAGATCCTTTAGTGAACTTGGTCATTTATCAAACTTTGGTCGACTATTGCAGATTTTTTAGGAAAAAAGTTAGGGAATCTGAACACGAATTCAAATGTGCAACTTTCGTGCCGAATTTGAGATTGGCATACGTTTTCCGTTCCGTTCGCTCATCTCCAGTTATTACCATATGAATTAACACTGCTCAGGTTTAAAAAAAATTGTCCTGGTCATTAGGATTACAATCGTCTCTGTAGCGTTAAATATCATGAGGCTGGATGACCCTTTTTAAATAGTATATTGACCAATCAACACATTTGGTTAAGAAAACAAATTTTTCATGGAAAAAAACCTTTTGATATGTAGACATGACATACCTGCAGACAGGTCTCCTTGAAGTTGATTGTTTAAGTCCCTTATGAAAATAAAAATCTTTCAGTTGTAATTTTGCATATCTGTTCCTGCATTTAGAAAAACATAGGGTACAGACAACGTAATCATATACTTAAATGTTTATTTCCAGAATCCAGACTATCATAACAATTCAGCCATGTGTTGGACTTAAATAAATAAAGTAAGATCTATATATATATTTATTTATATATGTATATATAGTCGTATATATATTTCATACAGGGAGCAGATCTCGCCTCTGCTTACAGGGGAAGACATACAATAAGACGAACAATAGTAAGGAGTAACAAAAAAGGCAGATTGTTGACATACAAGTCATATATTCTATATGGCATATTTCCAATTTTTAACATTAAAAACACACATCACTATAAAGTGCCTGAATTCTCTAGTTGTGTTCATTTTTCACAACTGACAAACACGGTAAAAACGACGCATAAATTAATACTGTATATTTTTTAGACTTTTTCTGCCGACGCAGCCACACAGAATATTTCACCCATATTGAATCATTCTATTCAAAGTAATCATATTAACGTGTAAATGAAAAACAAAAACACAGTATTCCAATAATTATTTATGAATATGGCCTTAGAGACTGCTCTGCCATGTTGGAGTGTAATGGCCATTCATATGACTTTTGTGATTTTCAGTACTCAAGTTTCTGTGATCAAATAATCATCAATTTTTGCAAGTAAATAAAGGAAATATTTTCAAAAAAATATATTTTTTTTTCTGTGTGGCTTGCATCAATTTTAGGAGGCAATTTGATCTGGATTGAATTACGCAACCAGACGATTGAAACAATATGACACATAAGACATTTTGCTGAATAAACAGTATATAAAACGCCATTTGTAAGTTCTCCGACATCTAACAAAAACACAGAAGGCCCCAATTCTGTAGGAAAATTAAAGTCATCAAATTTCTGCCTGAAAACTAATTCTGAGACAAGCAAAGTGTGTCTGCCCTTCTAGAAGGGTAAAAACGACTTTATCGCTCAGTGTGTGTTTGGCAATGGCTACACTGTAGATTGATTCGGGAATACGGAAGATGAACTCAGTGCTTATATTGTGCTGTAGAACCTGACCGTAACACAAGTCTTTGTGCACCAGGTGTGCGGTATATTAGGTTCTTGTGAGATGGTGCGTCTACCTTTCCTGAGTATATACAGTAAATATCATATTTATAGTTCCTTTTATTAAGTGTTTAGATCCAGAAGGTGGATTTATTACTATCATTCTCTAGATTTCTGTGCATTGTTCTTTAGCTAAATGATGCAATTCATGCAATTAAAGAATAACCGCTATATTTTTTTTCCCATAAATCAATTGTACACGTGAAAATAAGAAACTTTGTAATATATCATATTAGAGAATTCTGCTTCTTTCTCCTCCTGGACTGATCATTCATAATCAACATTCTCAAAATTCTCAATACATGGATAAAATCTCTCTTGCGTGAATTCAGAATTTCCAATTACTGAGATAAAAGATGACAGTTAGTGCTCATATAGTTCTCATATAGAAAGTCTGACTGCCTCTAGCTCCTTCTTCTTCTAGCTCCTCCTTCTTTTTCTAGGTCCGCCTTCCTTCCTCTCTTCTCCATAGAATGTTAGAAGCACCAGCTGTATACTAGATTCTCAGTAATGGGAAAATCTGTCTTCACTGAAAAAAAATTTTGCACATGAAATAAGACTTGTTTTTTTTCTTATTTCTTCCAAGCTAGAAGGAGAAACAAATGTCTCTGATAAGATATATTCCAAAGTTTCTTATTTTCATGTGTATTACTGATTCATGAAATAAAAATGAAATCCTCTTTAAAGGATATGCAAAAGTTTTCAATTTAATACTTGTAAATACAAAAAAAAAATGCTATAGCTTATTTCTTAGATCTCAGTAGTGCCTCATAAGCAAAGGTGGCATGTCCAGGTGTTTCAGAAATGTGTATCTAACCTAGCCATTGCCAAAATAATCAACCTTTCGCTCTCATGTGAACTTGTCGAAAAGTCTCTCCTGTAACCCGTAAAGGTGCGGCTAAATGGTACAGCGGGCACGTAGCTGAAGCCCTGCGTACTTGGCCAATTGCTACACTATTTTGTTACACAATTGTGCTGCCATTGAACGCAGGTATGTAGACCTCCAGCCATACGCCCACCTCATTGTTTGGCCATACCCTAAAGAAAAGAGCAACTGTATTCCAAAACATATAAAGTGCTATAAGACTTAGTGGCCAGATGTCCTCCATGAGAGACTATGCTTCTATTTTGGATTAATGTGAAATAATAGGTGCGATGTACGACCAATATAATCTTTTTGGGGGCCTCTCAACTGTTCCCGAACTGCAGGATGGAGCATCCAGATTGTTCACTGGAAGATAGAATTTGCTAAAAGCGTCTCACAGTTTGTCCTCCTCTGCCAATTCTCCCACTTAGTGTACCTACATGAGGATGAATAGATAGCTGCTGACGGGACAAATTTCGGCCTATTTAAGGTAACTTGCTACATAGAAGTATGGGATTTATGTCTAAAATACATAGATCTTGGCTAATTCTCAGATGTTCACAACTATGAACAAGGCAGTAGATGACCAGATTACTGAATCATTTATTTGCTTTGACAGTTCAGAACCCAATTAGGTCCTATAATGAAGATCACTATTGGGCTCTCCAAACTCTCACCCAACTTATGGAGGCAGGTAACGAGGATTGGGCATGTTAGATTGTAACATGGCAATCTTTGTTACCGACGTTGCGACACTGGAAGGGTCCTGTGGTAGCTCATTCCTTTTTGTCCAGTAAAAAGAGTCGACTGTGAAGACCGGCCTATGGCTGCAAAGTCATTCAAGCAAGAAGTTCACGACTGTGAGGGACTTGGGAGTTGTAGCATCTAGAGTACATGGGCGGCTTAGAGTAACAATCAAAGAAATTTATTTTTCCTATATAATTCTGACTCACCAAAAATATTTCTAGCAGTGTAATTTGTTTAATCCAAGTTCAGTTACATCTACACATTTTTACCCGTCCATTTAGAGAAATGTGGTCATGTGATCTCCAGTCTGACAACCAGCTCACTACCTAGTTTTCTGTGTGTAAACAGGAAGTCAGTCTCTGGATGACATCATGATGACATCACCACCTATCAAACCCCTTCCTGACAGCCCTCACTCTCCTCACTCTCCTCACTCTCCTCAGCTCCACACTCTGCTCTAATTTTCTCTCCGTATAATCCTCCATGCAGATAAAAACAGGGTGGCGTTTTGAACCTGTCTAAAAGAAAAACTGTCTTGGTTGCCCATAGCAAACAATCATGAAGCAGGTTTTATTGTTCAAGAGCAGAATACAAAAAAAAGCTGCACTGTGATAGTTACCAATGGTCGCCAAACACAGTTCTCCCTTTTTGCCACGTGCACATGTTGAATATTTGATGAGTTTTTTACCTCAGTATTTGTAAGCCAAAACCAAAACCTGGAGTGAGTGATAAATACAGAAGTGGTGACGGGTTGCTATTAGGCCGAGGTCACACTTACGACTGCAATGCGAGAAACTCGCGCAAGTCTCTCGCCTAAATACCCGGCACTGCCGCCAGCACTCAGGACCGGAGTGTGCTGCTGCATGTATTTCTATGCAGATGAACGCTCCGGTCCGAGTGCCGGTGGCAGTGACGGGTATTTAGGCGAGAGACTTGCACGAGTTTCTCGCATTGCAATAGCAAGTGTGACCCCGGACTTATACTTTTCCTCTGATTGTTCCACTCCTGGTTTTGGTTTACAAATACTGAGGTAAAATACTGACCAAATACTGAACGTGTGAACTTGGCCTTACAGGTTTATTACTCTGCCCAATCATTGGCCTTATAGGTTTATTACTCTGCCCAATCATTGGCCTTATAAGTTTATTACTCTGCCCAATCATTGGCCTTATAGGTTTATTACTCTGCCCAATCATTTCTGCTTTGTATAAGGCCTCATTCAGATGTCAGTGATTGTTCATGTACTCAGATAACAGTATGAGTGCGATCAGTATTTTGGATCAGATTTTCATCAGTGTTTGGTCAGTGTCAGTTTTTAAGATCAGTGATTTTTACATACAAAAAAATAAATAAATGACAAAGCTTCTCCTATCCATTACAATGTTAATCCCGGACAGCACATTGATTCCATCCATGTGCTGTCCAAAATTTTCACAACGTAGAATTCTATGGGTGATTTATGACGCAGATCAATAACAGACATGTCTCTGTGATTTTTTTTGTGCAATAAAAAAATGAACATGTGAACAGCTCCATAGATTATAATGTGCATGTGGTTCTATCCGTGTAGACCTTGGACCGAACGCGTTTGTGACAATGACGTCTGCCTGAGGCCTTAGAGCAGTTATATAGTAGGCTAGCCAGGCTGAAGCTGCATCACATAGGGTATACTGGCACTCTGCTGTACATCAGGGGATAACAGCTCTATGACACTGATCTACACAAGGCATTAATAAGAACATCTACATTATTTTTTAACTGCTTCCTGTCCAGGCAGTTATTGAGTTTTGCATTTTAGTTTATGAAATTCATAAACATATTTTTTGCTTGTGTCGTCATATTCCATGACTTGGAATGATTTAATTTTTTTGGTCAATTTTGCTGTGTGAGGGCTTGTTTCTTGTGTGACGAGCTCACATTTTTATTGATGCAATTTTGGGATATGACATTTTGATCGCTTCTAATTGCATTTTTTTGTGGTGTTGCAGTGCCTGAAATAATGCAATTTTAGCATTTGGATTTTTTTTCTCTTCAAAGCTTTAACCAATCGGATTAAATTAACTATTTTCATAGACCTGACTTTTACAGATGCAGCAATACAAAATAAGTTTCTTTTTTATTATTTTCCTAATTTTTAATGAGGAAACTGGGGGTGACTTGAATTTTTATATAATTTGTTTATGTTTTTAAAATAATTTTTTTTTACTTCATTCATTTGTTCATCTGATTGCTTATATTATATACTGCAATACTACAGTAATGCATGTACAGTGGGGAAAATAAGTATTTGCAAGTTTTCCCACCAACAAAGTAGGTAAAGGTCTGTAATTTGTAGGTGGGAAAGCTTGCAAGATCTGAAGTATATGAAATACTTCTTTTCTCCGCTGTATATAGTAAAACTCATGGTTTCCAATGAACACTAGCCACAGGCTGGTCTTCACAGGATCACCTTCATGTTCACATGCTTTAAATGCCACTGACAGAGATTGACATTGGCATTTAGGGGATTAACAGCTCCAGTCACTGCTTTTAAAGATAGATCCAGCTGTGTAGCACAGCCAGCGACTGCCAGATATGATGCAGGTTCAGCTTCTGAGCATGCAATAAATATGAAGACTCAACATTGGATGTACTAATATGTCCAGTTTAGGAAAAGGTTTAATATATATTAATATACTGCACAATAGAGGTATACAAAGATTTTTTTTACTGGAATTCAGATTTTTTTTCACTAGTTCTAAGTCCTTTGAATGGAATAAAGTAAATAATTCTATATGATTCATCTTTTGGCAGATTTTTTAGATTTTCAAACAGGAGGTGGCGAAATAAAGTAAAGAGGGAAACAATATAGAACATGGGTTGTAGTAATGATTCATCATCCAGCAGCAACTATTATCACTTTATATAAATAACAATGCATCTGGGGATTAAGAGGGATCACATATATAGAGGTGATGGAACGTGGCGGAGTGGCGGGGAGTGTGCTTATGCAGCTGCATCACTTTACAGAACAGTCAACAGTTTTCAGCCAGTCGTACACCATTGACATGAAATTCCCAGAAACTACAACTTCTAAAGCACTACAGAATGTGACATATTGGGATTAAAAGCATGATGGGCATGATGGATACATACATGAAAGCCTGTGTTATATATGATAGCCACCATTAAGTGAACAGTGTACATGTAGCTTTCTATGACTTCCACTCTACTCTAGAACTTGTGCTTATCATTACTGACACCAACCACTATGGTCACTGATCGGTACTGATGCTGAGTAATCTATGGTGTTCTTACATGAGGAGAGTGCCTCTTTGTTTCTTTCCATGTGTCAACCGTACATTACAGCTATAGGGTGTACTTTCATTAGTGTTTAACATTGTAGTTATAGGAAAAAAAACTATTATCCTGATTTTTTTTTTAATTTTGGATCTAGTTTTTGCTCCTCTTTCTCCATTTCTTTAGATTGCTTACAGCAAGACTAGATCTAACAGATGTGTTCAAAAATATGTCTACCTTACCTCAAGGTTCTGATGGTCCTTCTACTTTCTACTTGCTAAGTGTTTGGTACTTTTCTACTTTCTTCTATATATCCTTACCATTCAATTCCTTTTTTTCACCCCGTCTCATCTTTCTCCTGGTCTTTGAGCACTAACCTGACATGCACATGCGCTTTCAGGAGATTTTTTTGGAATGAGTATTCTAGAGTTGGAGGTTACTAATGAGATCTTTGCAATCATTCTGATGATTTTCCCCCACCTCACACTACAATAGGGGTGTCAGAAAACACAGAGCTTATTGACCCAGGATCGGACAGCTTTCTTTGTGGAGATGATGGTTGTAGTGAGTTGTTTTTTATTCCAGGTGCATCCTGAGAGCCATTTGGTTTAAGTTTTCCATTTTGGCCCCGAAGGTCTCCCGGGGGCTCCAGAAACGCCACATGACGACTGAGAGCTGCTTTGTCACTGGTAGTCTCATGGTTGGGTGTTGCACTGAGGACCGAGGACCGAATACTGTCCCTGTCCTCTCCTTGGCCTCTATCACCTGTCCTGCACCAGCAGCGGCATGGTGTCATATATAGGTAGATCAGGACTAGGATGACACTGGCCACACATCCCACAAGAGTAGTGTACGCGGTATTAAGTGTATCTGGGTGCACATGTCTGGTCAGGTTAAAGACACTGAGGGTCACATAGAGGGTCTCATTCATGACCTCGCTTTGAGCGTAACACGTGTATGTGCCCCTGTCCTCCAAACGTATGTGTCGTATTTGCAGACTGCCATTATTCAGAACGGATATGCTACTGTTTGTTTTCTCGCCGTCATAATGTCTGTGTATTTCATTCCCAGGGGTCATCCAAACCTGGCTCACATCTCGTTGTTTAGTGTCACAGTTTAAAATCACTGTATCCTCCAGATAGACTTCCATGCCACTCTCCCGCACGATGCTGCAGTTCATGTACTCACTGTCGTTGAGGGAAAATACATTTATAGAAACAGTTCTTTGCTGGGAGGGGGGATAACATCGTAACTGTTCTCGGAAGTCCACAGTGGATGCCAGCTGGCGGACATGCCAATTCCAGTACAGTCCATACAATTCACAGTTGCAGGTCAGTTGATTTCCATGTAAGTAGAGCCTGTTGGCCAGCCAGGCGGGCAGCACCCGGAGTTGTGGCACTGGGAGACTCTTGATTTGATTGAAAGAGAGATCGAGTAGTGACAACTCTGGCAGTTTTTCTCCATCTTTTACCAGTTCTACAGGGAAGCGTGTCACTAAATTGTAGCTCAGGTACAGCTTCTGCAGATGCTTCATCTCATCGAAAGCACTGCGATCAATATCCAGGATGGCGTTTTTATAGAGAACCAGAACCTCTAGGTTTTCCAACGCACTAAATGCATTCTCATCGAGGGCCCGCAGTTTATTACAGGATAGGTCCAGATGACGCAGGTTTGGGGTCAGATCGAACGCCTCCGATGACACAAAAGTGATATGATTGTGTGACAGCAGTAAAGTGTGCAACCTCTTAAGAGGAACCAGAGTCCATTCGGCCCGCACACGTGCTAAGTTGTTGTGGGTGACGTCCAGCATAGCTAAATACATTGGTAGACCACTAGGGATCACGGACAGCTCCTTTCTGGAGCAAGAGATGACATCGCTTGCACATACACAAGTATCTTGGCAGTTTAGGGGAGATGCTTCTAACACTGTCATCAATTCTCCAAGAAAGCAAAGACTGAAGGCCCAAAACAGCTGTGGCCAGAAGACGCAGGATAGCCACATAGTGAGAGGTTGGTCACAGGTAGCAGACACTTAACTCTGTTGCATTGTACCAGACCGAGGATGGCAGCGCTTCACTGGCACAGGGCAGTAGGGATGCTTCACACATACTTATATGTTGCTTTCCCAGGGTATGATGGAGGTAAGTCTTCAGAAATGACCAGGTTAGCCCATACTCTTTGGGTTCGAACAGGTTTTAAAATCTTTCCGTGTCCAGCTCCATTATAACATTAGGAATCAAAGGCAGATTAAAGGTGCGAGAGATTAAAGGGTAATAATTCCACGAAAATAAACCCCTGTTAGAGAAAAACACAGTAAAAAATTTAAAAAACAATTGCAATAAGTGAAATATGTCACACTCACAACACAACAAAGAGTAACCATCTTTTTAACTATAATAGTACTCATGAAAATAAGCAACTTTGGAATACATCATATTGGCGAAATCCGCTTCTTTCTCATTCTGGACTTATCTTTCATTCTCAAAATTCTCAATTCACAGGTAAAATGTGTCTTCAGTGAACACAGAGCTTTAATCAGTGGTGGGGGTGGGGTTACACAGAGCTCATGAATATGGAGGACTACATGAGAGCAGGTTTACTAGTCCTCTAGTGATAATCTCCTGCTGATAAATCTGTGATCTTATTAAAATTACAACAGACAGCCCAGTAAGTGACAATCAGGGTCTATGTTTCTACAATATGCTGCTCTCAGAATAGGTGGCCAAAATCTGGTGACAGAGTGTCTTTAAGCAAATCGAGAAACTGTTGAGTAACTCTCTCCTATATATATATATTTATATCTATAAGGCATTGTTTCACTACTTAGTAATCCCATTGGATATCCCATTGCACACCCTTTGGAAACAATGAAGGATCTTAGGGTCCCGTCACACTCAGCGACGCAGCAGCGATCCCGACAACGATACGACCTGGCAGGGATCGTTGCTGCGTCGCTTTTTGGTCGCTGGTGAGCTGTCACATAAGCAGACTCACCAGCGATCAGAACCAGCGAGCCTGCTGGTATCCAGTGTAAACAGCGGGCAACTAAGTGCCGCGCGGCACCTAGTTACCCGATATGTACCCTGGATACCGACTCTCAGCTTCTGCTGTAGAGCTATGAGCCTGGTATCCAATGTACATATCGGGTAACTAAGCACCGCGCGGCACCTAGTTACCCGATATCTACCCTAGATACCAGCTCTCAGCGCTCTACAGCAGCAGGGTACATATCGGGTAACTAGGTGCCGCGCAGTGCTTAGTTACCCGATATGTACATTGGATACCGGCTCTCAGCGCTCTACAGCAGAAGCTGAGAGTCGGTATCCAGGGTACATATCGGGTAACTAGGTGCCGCGCGATGCTTAGTTACCCGATATGTACATTGGATACCGGCTTTCAGCTCGCTGATCGTTGGTCTCCCATGCGCGCTGGCCAGCGGGAGACCAACGATGAAAAAATGGTCCAGGACATTAAGCGACGATCAGCGATACCCAGCAGGGGGGCTGATCGTCGCTGTGTGTCACACATAGCGAGATCGCTGGCTAGGTCGCTGTTGCATCACAAAATCGGTGACGCTTCAGCGATCTCGCTTAGTGTGACGGGGGCTTTACTCCTGGGGCCATTACAGTCGGCTGTTATCTAAAAGGGTACTTTTCTGTAAGTGTTGATTTTTCTTATAGTTCGTTGTCAGGAAAATAATAATAATGGGCTTGTAATCCCTAATTATTCAATATGACATTTATAGGGGCACCCCATTTTAAATAAAGTTAACACTTATATACTGTGATTTGGTGTTTTTGTTGCATTGTTCCTCTTTAGGTTTTCTAAATTCTGGATGTAAAAAATAATTATTTATTCAATGACTACAAGCAAGAGTTTTAAAACTGATAATAATAATAACAACAATAATGTCACACTGTTCTATAATTTTAATAATACGATAATCTACTATATAATCGTCTAATTCTGTCTGTCTGTAACGGAAATCCTGCGTCGTTGATTGGTCGCGCCCGGCCGGACGCGACCAATCAGCGACAAGCGCAGTCCGGCCGCGAATTGGCGCAGGATTTGAACCACGCACGCCACCGCTATCGTAAGGAGATCAGCGGCGCTAGCCTTGACGGTAGCCGCGGGTCATCTCCTGCTGCATGGAGGTCAGCTGCTCGCAGCTTCATAAATAAACTACATACATATTCTAGAATACCTGATGCATTAGAATCGGGCCACCATCTAGTTAAGCTATATTTATGTAAAACTGAACACCCCCTTTAAGAATGTGTTTCCTATGGCATGAAAAAAAAAGTCTTACCGACTGTTGGGGGCGCTCACCAGTTTCTTTAGATGATTACATAACATTGTCGAATATTTTAATGGTTTTTATTCTAGTAGCATAAATACATCCTATTACATAATGAAATTGTGTCCCTAAAGATTATATGGAGATTATGTTTAATGGACTTGATAAATTCAGGAGATTTCTTAGCAGATCATGCGTTATTTCTTTGGTTATAAAGTCTAGTAGTAGTGCTTGATTTTCCATTTTTATTAATTCTAGATTAGTATGTGACTGACAGCTCCAAGACTATTATCTGGAGAGATAATTGGTGCGTCAGTCACTGAGATGGGGGATGATCTGATGATGTTGGGGCTGACAATCACATTGCGTGCTGGATGCACCATAGGACTATTCCTTCTTGTACTGGAAACAGTGAACGTCACATGAGACTTTTTATGGTTTTTTTTGTGATCAAGTGGATGAAGAACTGAAATCCTATATTAAACTAAAGGTCCTTTTAATTCTGGGAGCAGAAATGTACCAGATAATGCAATAGCAAGGCCATTTCCAAATCTGAACAAGATTTATTATTCTTCATAGCAAGTGACTCACCTAATTTGGCGGCAACCATATAAATGATGAGTATGACTAGAATGATTTTGCTCTGACCATTTACCGGCAACTTTCCCATTCAGCAACAATATATACAGTTTTAGTGAAAATATTTTAATTTATCTAGGAAATGTCCTAACTTTCTGTACTATAGGTCACAGGCCATTTATTGTAAGAGTTGTCCACCTTTCAGGAATTTTTTTTTTAGGTGCACTTTGGTCTAAAACTCACTTTTGCAATTGGGCTTCATTAAAAATTTGCCACCATTTGCCTTCTATAGCCTCTCCTGGCTACAGAATGAGTTAATGTCTATAATGGCTGCAGAATGAGGTAACTGAGAATCTGTCAGTCTGATAGGGAACTTATAACTCTTTTATCTGTTTGGGGTTTTTTTAGCTCCTTTCCGCTAATTTATAACCACAGACCACATTAAAGTAGGATGTGGTAACAAAGAGCTCGTAAAAGCCAAGTTTTCAACAAAACCCAATTGTAAAAATGCATTCATTTAATAAAAAAAAGAATTTTTGCCCCAAAAGTCTACTTACCCTTTAAGCCACGCAGAATATGAAAAGGTAAAAGGCCTAATAAGAATATGACTTTAGTGGTATTGTTGTAACCCTAGTGGTAAAAGGGTAGTCTCATGAAGACAACTCTTATACGTAAGTACTAAGGGGATCCAAAAAAAAAAAAAAGATCCCTACTTCGGAAGCAGTTCCTATTCTGGTAGACTTGTTCTTGCATTGCATGGACAGTTCTTTATCTGAATAGCTGCCATGGAGTACTGCATTTTGCATGGGTGACTGTGGTGTTACCCAGGACACTAAGGACGTCACCACCATACCAGCACCTGTCAGTGATATGGTCTTCACCGATGTAACATTGGTTGGTGTATCCTGCCATTTAGGGTCAATAATGATAATAAATGACATTATATACAACAACTGTCAGCATTCTATAGAAATTCAGCTTAAAGTATCAACGGGTCCATATCTTTTTCTACAATGCCAAAAAGTGACAAAAGTAACTTTTTTATAAAAGTTGCCGACATCTCATTATGATGTATTAAACACCAAAATCCCATCCAGTAATACGTGATTGTAAAAGTGATCTGCCATAAGTAATGAGGCTCCACGGACACTTATCCTCTTCACTACCACATTTCCTGCCATCCTTCAGGCGGATTGGTCACAAATGACAATACTGGGACCATGATATAAAAAATTTGCTTGGACTTTTCTTTCACCTTGCTACTTTATCTAGTCCACAATGAAATGCATTGTTGGCAACATTTTTACTTCTTTTTTTGAGGGGGAATTTGTACTTCTTTTTTACCTAATATTATACATAGGTGGCAGCAGAGGGGGAACATACACAGCCTATATGACCCAAGCACCTTCTAATTAAGCTTTTATGGCATAGTGAGTGTTTTGGCATTCTGTAGACTGTGCAGACTATACGTACAGTCTTGGACTGGCCCACAGGTGGGCAGCTGAATCCCCCGGTGGGCCCCTGTGAATAAGTGATAATACATTTGATTTGGTATTTACAGCTAAAGGCATCATCTAATCATTAGTTCTATAAAGTACTCAGGTTAAGATCATTTACAAGTGTTATTAGAGGTGTGCACAAGGGTCAGGTTATTTTTACATGTCATTGAACATTGGGCGCCTAGATCCAATGTTACTGCTGGGCCCTTGCTATCTCAGTCTGAGGAGACATGACAATGGCCCATCCTGACTGCCGGATGGCTAGTGATATATTTATAGAGCCTCAAAGCAAAAAATTTGGCTCATTTGAGCAGATCCACCTGATTAATTCCATATGTCATCATCTATAATGTGGCATTTCTATTCTCGTTTTTAGCGCCGTGTCGGCATCCATATGTGGTCCGCGTCCCTGCGGTCATACCTGGAGGGCTGCCTGTACACTTGTCATATTCTGTGGGTGAGTAAGTGCAGCTTTTAGTCCCAGCCCTGGATGGGAGGGGGTTGTATGTTTACGAGGATGATGCAGACAAACTGCAGGTCCTCAGGATGGATGGCATTGTGCTGCTGATGAGAGATGAAGGTGTGTTTGTGTCCAGTCATCTGCATCTAGGGACAGTCTGACCTCTGCGACCAGCCTGGCCATTATTCCGTCCTCTGTCTATGAGCAGCCTCATGTGTCTCTTTATTCCCATGTTATCGGTGCATTACTATAGCCGCATGAATGAATGAACGTCTGTTTTGGGGTCTGTAGGTTTCCGCCTGTATGTCAGCATCCTATCAGTATGTGTAGTAGTGTTCTTCAGGACCACCCCATCGGCAGCACTCTTGGCATACCTTTGTCTCTTCGTGCACCTGTTTATACTAAATGTCTTGTATTTCTCCGTACCTGTCTTTTTTTTGCTCCTGTGAGTTCCTTGCTTTTTCATGTCTCTCTGTGTCGCAGGCAAGATGCAGTTCTTCTGTGTCCTCCGCATGCAGAAAGCTTCGTCCGCTGCAGCCACTGCTGATCTCCCTCTTGTTATTGGTGCCAGAGAGCTGGGGGAGGAGAGAAGAGAGTGAGAGAGAGTGAAAAGGAGGAAAAAAAGAGAGAGGGAAGAGGGTGGAGAAAGGAGGGGGAGAAAAAGACAAAAGGAGGAGGGAGACATGGGGGGTATAGATGATAGGGGAGGGAGAAATAGGGTAACAAAGGGAAGGCGGTGATGTTCTGCAGCGTCCTGGCTGATGCTCACTGACTCATTGCCCTTGTTGCTCTGGATTGGCTTTGTTGCTTCTTCTTCATCGATACTTGGTGTAGATCTGCAGTAAATGTCGGCTGATCCTCATTCCTCCTTGCCTTTTATTATATTTACTCAGGCTCTTTCCCTTGACATTTTCTATTACTGCCGCTTCCCTAACCTTTCAGTAATGTCCTTGAATCCTGCACTCCTCTCAATTATTTTCTGCACCCGGCCAGACTTATTCTTCTCTCCTCTGCACACACAGCCATGATCTCCAACTCTCACCCTGTTGATTTCTCTGCCTGGGGGATCTCCGCTGCACTGTATATTGCTTTTAACGAGGCATTAAAGAAATTAGTGTCATGAATTATTTGTTGTTATCTTTACCGACAGAGCAGACTTTTCCAAAGTGCAGCATTATAGTGCACCATATCCAACTTTTTATATGCCACTCTTCATATGTGCTAATTAACTCATAGGACTTCATGGAACATTTCTATAGAGGATTTATTTTACCTCCTCTTTCCCCCTGCTGTTTCACTTTATACTCCTTTTCACAGTTGTTCAAGAACTTAAATGGCTTGACCTCTATTGGACAACTCCTTTTTAATGTGCCTAGTATGCTGAATTAAATAAAAATAAAGCATACTTACCTCCCAGACCGACACTGCTCAGAGTGCTGTGTCCCCCGGAGATCTTGATGCTTGGTTTATGTCACGTGAGTGCTGCAGCCCATCAATGGCCGCTGATAGGCTGCAGCTCTTACAGTTCTGTCTAGAGGAATAGTAATTTTATTAAACCAAAACCATGGGTAACGTATCTTAACAT
>VIAB01011533.1:34235-45272 GCA_009801035.1 Oophaga pumilio
AACACTCTGTGACCTTGACAGTTCTGTGCAGATCTAGCACAGCTGAGTTTGCCCTTTGGGACTCAATAATGTCATGTATGTGGTGATTTAATTCACCCTGATATTATATATGTTATCTCTGATTTACTCAGATCTATGAGTCATGAAAATGATGCAGAATAAAAAAAAATCCAGAGTCAAATGTCTCATTGAACTCAGCTATATCTGAATGTGTTGTGTGACATTGTGTCCAGTCAATTATACAGTCTCTTCAAAACTTTTCTTCCTTTGATTTGCAAAACATGATCACATTTCAATCATTCTACAGATAGCACTGACAATACTATCAGAGGATAGTATGGTAAACATTACACTGAATTGCTGCATTACCCAATGAATCAAATCTGCACTCAGAGAAAGGAGATCTAGATACAGCAGAGCTGCTCTATGTATATGATATTAACCCTATTAAGGCAAGCTCCATCAAGATTTATAAATGACTCACCTTAGCATATGTCACTGCAAGGGTTAATGGGTGACAGAGCTTTGTAATGAGAAGATCATTCAGCCAGTTACAAATAAGGTAGATTTCCGGATGAAGTCAGCTACTAACTTCACACTAAAGAGAGAAAAGGGAAAATCAGTGTGATCCAAGAGCTGTTCAGCTTTCCAATAAGCGGTGTAATTGCTAAGGGTCCAATGGTGAGGAGCTGGGCGGTGACCAAAGGGTGCCTCCCGGGGAGGAAACTAGTCACACAGTAGGACAAGAGGGGGGCTTCATATAAAAAGTCATGCTGAGCAACTGGAGAACAAGTGTCACCTACCTTCCAATGTGGGACCTGCATCAGTCTTCTAAGAGCTGCAACAGGATCATCCTAATGATACACCCAACAACTCCAGAAGAATTATAAACAATATGTGAGAAGAGATTGGAGTCATTTGAAGTCACATCCTCTGAAGCTTAATTTTCTCCACTGAGGAGGGTGTAAAGCTATTAGGACCAGTGATCAAAGTGGTGGATGCATCATCTCCAGCTCAGGTAGACTCATGGTGGGTGAAGATCCAGGTGATGCCGTGGGTCAGGCAGGAATAAAGTAATAAGCTGAGTGTGATCGCAGGCAGTATGTCTTACAATGTGGGCTCCTCAGGTGTACTGGTGTGGCTGTCAGGATGTCAGTGGGTGCCTCATTGGCAGCTCAGGAGGACTTATGGTGGATGAAGGTCCAAGAGTGACCACCAATGATGCTCTGGATAAGATAGGAATGTGTGTGTGAGGATAAAGTAATACGATGAGTGTGCTCGCAGACAGTATGCTTTAGACTCTTAAGCTCTACAGGTGTGTCTGCCAGGATGCAAGTGGGTGCCTCATCTCCAGTTCATAGTGAGTAAAGGTCTAGGTGAGACCAGTGACCACCAGTGATGCTGTTAATCAGACAAGAATAAAGTAATAAGAGGAGTGTGATCGTAGGTGTTATATATTAGAGTCTAGAGACTCTTCAGCTGTGCAGGTGTGGTTGCCAGAATGGCAGTGTATGAATGGTCTCCAGCTCAGGTAGACTCATGGTGGGTGAAGGTCCGGTGTGACCATCAGTGATGCTGTGGATCAGACAGGAATAAAGTAATAAGATTAGTGTGATCGCAGGCAGTAAGTATTAGGGTCTGGAGTCCTCAGCTGTACAGTTGGGTCTTCCAGTATGTCAGTGGATGCATCATCTCCAGTAGAAGTAGACTCATGGTGGGTGATGGTCCAGGTGTGACGACCAGGAATGTTCTGGATAAGGCAGGAAACATTGTGTGGGAATAAAGTAATGAATGTGATCGCAGACGGTATATTTTATGTTCTGGACTCCGCTGCACAGGTGTAGCTTCCAGTATGTCAGTGGGTGCCTGCATTTTTGGAAAGCATCTCTAGGTGGTGGAAGTGAGTTTATCAGAAATCTCTGCTAGCTGTGTGTAAACCGTTATTACTTTGGTGTTAACCACTCACTAAGGTCTGAGTATGGAGTACAATTAGCACATGGTGTCGCAGGAGAAAGAATGCAGCTTTAATAAGTTTTGGTATTTCTTTACTTATATTATTTCTTTTGTATGTGGCTTTAGGTCTAAATAGCAGCGTTCAAGATGCATGAAGAAGTGTCTCCTTATATCTCCAGTCTTCTGCTCTCGGTTCTGTGCGCACTGTTGGCCATTCATGTCTTTAAGTGGCTCCAATTTTGGATCTTGCCCAGATGGTCAGACTCACATCAACCCCCTGGACCTTTTCCATGGCCCATCATTGGTAATGCTATGCAGATTGGTAGCTCCCCTCACTTGGCTTTTGTTGAGTTAGGCAAAAAGTATGGTGAGATCTTCCAGATGAAGTTAGGTAGTCAGAAAGTGGTGGTGCTGAACGGAGACAGGGTCATCAGACACGCTTTGCTGCAGAAAGGAGCAGACTTTGCAGGTCGTCCGCAGTTTGCTTCCTTCAAGTTTGTGTCAGGGGGCAGAAGTTTGGCTTTTGGGCTCTACAATGAGAGATGGAAGGCTCATAGAAAAATTGCCCAATCCACAGTGAGAGCCTTCTCCACTCTTAATCCGGACACTAAACAGAGACTGGGGCAACATGTCCTGAGTGAAGCCCGTGACCTGATTACTATCTTCTCTGCTTTTGGAGAGGAAGGCAAATTATTTGCCCCTGGAAGTCATCTGGTGGTGGCCGTGGCTAATGTGATGAGTGCAGTATGCTTTGGCCGACGTTACAGCCACATGGACTTAGAGTTCCAAGCTCTTCTGAGCAATAATGATAAGTTCAGTAAGACAGTGGGTGCAGGAAGCCTGGTAGATGTCATGCCCTGGCTCCAGCGCTTCCCAAACCCTGTCAGGACAATATATAACGACTTCCAGCAGGTCAATAACGAGTTCTACAACTTTGTTCATAGCAAGTTCATCCAACATCTCAAGACAACAGCATGGGGAGTGACTAGAGACATGCTGGACGCTTTTATCCACATCTTAGGAGAAGTGGATGGAAAAAGTTTTATCATGAACCAGAACAGAATGGAAAAGAAAGAAGAGGTGAAGAATGGTAACACAGGACTTCGTCTGCTAGAAAAGGAACATATTCCAGCCACAGTATGTGATATATTTGGTGCCAGCCAAGATACCCTGTCAACAGCTCTGCAGTGGCTCTTGTTCTTCCTTGTCAGGTAGGATTCTATCACTTACATTCATTGCTATATAACTGCTGGGTTAAGTTATTGTCTCCAGATATATAAGCTTGAAAACACCTGGTATGAGACTTATCATTACATAAATAGGAGTAATGCACATTTACAAGTTGAGGCTTTTAAAGTTGGATGCGATATTGTGGGATTTTAAAGTTTACACTTGGAAGAACTGCAATGACTCTAAAATTCCTATTCCATTTGGAGGGGATGATTCCATCATTTTCTCCAAATCTGAGTTCGCATTGGGAAAACTTGAGAAAGAGCTTGAAATGTAGCTAAAGTTGCTGCTATAGTTTGCCAGGTTCTTGATTTCTTTAACTCTTCAATGTCAATTTTCATTCTTTTCCAGATATTTACTTGCTGTTAGTGAAAAACTAAAACTGTTGTTTAATGTGGTGCAAACTTCTACAAAAATAGTCCCTCTCTATCTGCTAAAAAGTGGATAAAATGTATCCAGTGCAAACCTTCAGAATGATACATTGTATACCAGAGCTTTGTGCAGCTGCTGATGTGTTTATCTCACAGTCACAGACCATTGACTAGACTGATACAGTTGTATCTACCTTTCCACTGAGAGGTCTAAATATGTATAGGTTTGTAGGCACTACATTGACACAACATGTTTCTATTTGCTGAGACTGAGTAAACACGTATCTTGAAAATGCTAGAAATTGCCATATTGAATTATAATACAAAGTTGGACTTTTATATAGAGATTAAATCTGGACAACCTCTTTAATTGCTAATGCACATAAGTGGCTTCCTTGGTTATTTTTCTGTGCTTTTTGTACATAATAGTTTTTTTATGTGAGAGATAAAAATATTCTGCCTTAAGCAATGTTAATAAATACATTTTATCTAGATGTCCATGCTACATCCTTCATTCTGGCTACAGTTTGAGAAACTATCAAGGAAATGGAGCACTTAGGGTCTCAAGACCATGGTCTTTACATATTCTTTTTGGGTTTCAATAAAGTCATTTCTTCACTTTAAGTTAGACCAGTCTGCTAAAGATGCAAATAAAATAACTGTTTATGGATCAACTGAAGAGAAATAGTGTGTTTTATAGCATATACCACAATGTTATCAATAAATCATTTTTATTAGATCAGCTTACTGTGCTTACACAATGTGTTCAATGTATTTTCATTCAGTCCAGCAGACTTTATAAAAAACTCTGTTGACTGCAGTCCATTAAAGAAACAGACTTTAATGATTCCACAGTCAGACCAAGTAAAATATTAACTAACCGTCTAGTTATTTACAGCAGTCATTGCCTTATATTGAACGAAATATAACAAAATGCAAAGTCCAAAATTGAATAGACTTAAAATAAGCGCCGCAGTGCTGCAAGGCAACAGTGAGGGGCACTGAGCTACTATAATGAGTTTCAATAATAAAAAGTAATAAATAATATTCTTATTTCATCTATTTGATTTAAATTATTAAATAAATTGGAGCGTTAACACCTTGAAACAAACCACTTTCCTCAATCGACTTGCATTAGACTTGTCAAAGTCAAATATTTGTGCTGATATTCTCATGTCTGCGGTAATCAATTATTTGGGAAGGATTTACAGGCTCTGTTTGAGTTCATGGTGTCTATTTTGACCGAGTTTTAATTTTTTTCGCCCGTGTTTTCAAAATATTTTTCAAAACAATTACCGTATCTAACACTACGGCAAAAAACTATTGGTATCATTGGCGTGGAATGCAGTGAATATTCATTTCTATTTAGCAGCGGGCACAGAAGTTAGCCGCAGCCGCAGGCTCCTGCCTCTGTGACCTGCTGTTCCACCGATGCCGCTCCCCTACCTCCCCACCACAGCCAGAGCTCGTACATCCGGGACTATAAGATGCACCCCCCCATTTTCCTCCACATTTTTGGAGGAAAAAGTGTGTCTTAGGCCTCTTTCACACATCAGTTTTTTTTACAATCAGTCGCAATCCGTCAAAGTATGAAAAAAAAGGATCCTGTGCAGATTGGAAAAAAATGATGCGACGGATCTGTTTTTTTGACGGATCCATTGGAGAACGTGTAGGTTGCTTGTGGTAAACTTTTTCGAGAGAGAGATTTTTTATGTGCCTGAATGGAAATCTGCACATATCCTTAAAAAACTGAATCCGTCGCTGAATTTCATCAATTCATGGACAGCAACGGATCCTGCGCCCATAGGTTTCCATTGTAGCCAACGACGGACGGCGCTTGATCTGTCGCTGTCTGACTTTTCGACATACACAAAAAACGTTCCTATGTCCATTGCCTCCGTCCGACAGACAAAGAATTTTCGACTGATCCGTCGAATAACGGATGAAACATGCGGCCATCCGTCGCTAATACAAGTCTATGAGAAAAAAACGGATCCAGCACTGGATCAGTTTTTTTAAAAAAAACGACGGATTGTGACTGATGGCAAAAAACTGATGTGTGAAAGAGGCCTTATAGTCCGAAAAATACGGTAAGTAATTATTTGATGAATAACTGATTTTTTTTTTTTATTCGGTTGTTTTATAGCCATTTGGTAAATCACGGGTTTTAACAATTAAACTTTCTGGCATGGTTACCGTGACTCTCTCAAATGCCATTGCGCCACCTCAACAAGAAAATTAATGAAGGAAAAATGACGGTGTGTTCACAAAATCATGATCATCATGATAACATGGCTCCATTTTGATTCGAATCACGAATGAAAATGAAGAGAATCCAGACTTGTACCCTAAGGTCTGATAACCCATTTAATGAATTAAAGGACTGAAGTAGCATTTATGGCTTACAAAACACCTGCATTTTTGATGAATTTGATATGCGCGTATGGCAATAGCCTATCCCGGCTCTACCCATTTCGTTACAGCGGAGTCAAATTGATGAAAAAATGCCTAAAGTCACAAAATTTCGTGCAACTCTCCATTGCGCAAAACATTTGCAACTTTACTTAACTTTTACATCAGTTTTCTTATGTAACTGCACCATAGTCTCAAACAGCATAGAACAGAATGTCATGTATTAATACATACTACCACCATTACATGGAAGACAGCCAATTGTCTGTAGTGCAGGAAGGTGGATCATTAGGGTATTCTTTATTTTTTGTTGAGTAGAAGTAGATGGCATTTATGACAGACATGGGAATAATGCCAGAAAGTTTAATTGTCAAATCCCTAATTTAGCAAAAGACTTTAAATCATTCGAAAAACAAACTCAACGATTCAACAAATAATTGCTTTGGTTTCCTATTACTTTGATAAATGACCCTGGTAATGAAATTAACCCTGAATGAAAAATCCAATAGTGATGACTAAGATTACACTTAATTTATTGTTTCATGTTTTGCCTAGCCTTTATCATCACCATGTGGAGGTCACAGATATAAATTATGTGGTAGTGAAGAGGACAGGAGGTTCCTTCTTTTCTGCTATAAACCAGTGAGACTGGATATACTGTACTGTACTAACAGCCTGAGCACATAATCCGGACTGTGGATGCTAGATGTGCTGTCCTTCCATTATTCAGTCATCCGTTCCCCTTTGTATCTCTTCTAATTCCAACATATTGTATTAACAAAAGGTAGCTTTTATAGCAGGAATATGGCGTCCTACACACTTCACACAACTCATAGTGTAAGATATGGTCGGATCCAACTTACAGCCAATAACACACAGATTGTGACCTTCTATATGAGCCAATAATCACCGGAACGATCCCACATGCAAAATTTTACTATCAAATTAATAAATTCTTTGAAAATGGATAATAAAAACTTTAAAGTATTTACAGAAAGCCCTATAGCTTGGAAATTCAATGCAATCTGTGTGCAGTACAGTAACAGATGAGAAGAACTGGGAAGTGATTCAGTGTAACTTGTATTTTATCAGGGCGCTACCTTTCCTCTGTAATACCATAAGAGAGCTCATTTGCAGGCTTTTTTCCCTATGCTTTGCCTATAAGACTTCATACTTTAAAGAGTGTGCTCTCCGCTGATGAGACGTGCTTGTCCTGAGGAAGGAGTCATTAAGGACTTTGAAACGCGTTGACAATAGACAACTTTTCATTTAATCACTTTGTCTTCGGATTTAGGAATCAGCAGCGCATCTGAAAATCCACTACTCCTGGTTGTATATTACGACCTGATCTTCTGTGGAAATTATAGCAGCTGTCAGCTACGCCATAATAGCGGTGGTGTCACAAACAACCCCTTTTAGTGAGCACATCACTCTTATATTTTATCCTCTCTACTTGGATAAGACCCTATTGCGCTTCGCACATTTTTTTCTCTCCATTCATGAGGGGAAAACACAAAGAAATTGTCTGTGCCTGAGTCCCTGGCTTGGTGTTATCTTTGGTCATTTTTGCACGGCTTGACAAAGGGACAGATATTGACTACTAGGGTAACTTTTTCTACTCGGTGGTATGTGTCAGATAGTTTATTTCCATCTGCAAATACAAATAATTTGCATATTATACTCCTGAAATCCCTCCTCTTTCTATGCTCAGCAGTCCAGTGGGTGGATCTTATTAGTGATTGACAGGCTTCCCTTTATAAGTGTGCGTACAGAAATGGCATCAATTGCTGATTAGGACTGCGTCGACTGATAAGAATGAGAAGCTTTTAATTTTTCAAATACAAGTTATACTCACAAACATACAGAACAAATTAAGCCATTCAGCTTCTGCTGCTTTATAACATGCTGTCCATATATTGCATAACATTTCCAAGAGGACAGGTTCACTTTAAAGCACCACTCCAGAGGGAGGGAGGTTTCAGCACTGGAATGGTGCTACTAATCTAAGTATTATACTTATCCATCGCCGTCTTGACATTTTATTTATGCCACTCTGGTCCCGCAGCGCCATCTTGTGACCGCAACGTCTGACTGATTGGAAGTGAGAATTAACAGTCACCAGCACTCAGTGTAAGTCAATGAGAACCAGAACAAGGCTCTCATAGACTTACACTGAGAAGTGACCTCCGGCTGCTCAGCAAACACTGGAGCGATCCAGCAGGTTACATACTGCTGGAGACTGACTGGAGCAGGCGGCGGGTAATTCTGAGGCTAGGGTCAGGGACCTTAAATTAGAAGCTCCACTCCAGCACTGCAATAAGAAAAACAGCTGGAGTGGTGCTTTAAGTAGAAGGAAACTATCAGAGCAAAATATGCACTGGTATCAAATATGATGCCAGTCCAACTTCTGCATAGTTTATTTATTTTAGTATTTCATTGCAAACTATTTTCGTGCAGTGTTGTGCATTAAAAATGATTAATTAATTAACCTTATGTATGAAATCAACAGGAATCAATAAAAATCATATGCTAGCTTTATTTCTCCAGTTCAAGTGTAAAAATTAAAATGTCTGCCTAGCCTTTGACACTGCGGTATTTGAAATACTCTATTAGGTAGTTCTGAGTTAATAGGGGAGTTCAGATTCAGGGCCCTGATTTATACGATATGTAAGCCAGAAAAGAGGCTTCAATGAGTGTCTCTAGATGGCTTGGCACATCCATGCATAAGCCACATGTCGTGCTTAATTCCCCGTGTGGTGGCACTGCCAAGATCTCCACAGGACACAGGGGTCACATCAATGAGACACTCCTTGACCAGCAGGGAATCCAGACTCCCCAACCATACTTTTCTAATGTTATCATATACCCGAGTGATATCTTACATTATTAGATGAAATACCCCTTTATAAAGAACAGGTCAATTAAAAATTCTGTTGGTTAGAGACTTGTTGCAGGCTGAATGTACTTGTTCTTTCAGTGGTTTAATGTTAAGTAACACCAAAGTCTGGGAATAGTGCCAGGATCTGTATCCGAGGATAAAAAGTTCACCGCAGACTGGGCACACTCATACTGTTTTAACCCTGGGAAGAAATTAGTAAAGTAAACAATCACCTTTTTGCCAATTAAAAGCTCAGTATCATCCAATAAAATGAAATAAAGCATAATCAGTCTGTAATGGCTGGAAAAGTCTATAATATGGACATAGCAAATACCTGCAGACATTATGCGAGAATAGCTGAGATAGCGTCAGACAAAATATACAGTATATATCATGCTTCGTACATTATTGGAATATCTTGATGACAGGTTTGGGACCATCAAACTACAAAATTATTATCTAAAGATATAGAACAAATCCTAGTAAAATCTGCTGACTAGACCCATCTGCTGAATCTCTGCAGTCCTCATATCACCTAAAAACTGTTGTGATAGAGCATCATTCCTTGGCTGATACCCAGTAGTGATATCACATGGTATGGTCCTGGGCGCCATCTGTAATAATTCATTCCCCCTACATAATAATTTACAATCTTATGTTGATGCCACTGTCAGTTTCAATTATAATTCCAAGCTATATCGTATTTTACAAAAGGTCTGTTTCAGATTACAAAATAATAATCCGAATATGATTTTTCTCATGTTTGACCATGAACGATGCTGGATCCAAAATGGAATACAATGTATATTTGAGAAATCTAGGTGCAAGAATGCTTCTGACAACTCTCATTTGTGAATTCTTAAGGATTTATATTATTGCTGTCAGACTAACTGCTTGTAGTGGTATGAAAAAAGGGGTCAATGCAGTCAGAGGCAGTGACAAAGAAGTTTGGTACAAACAGGACTTCTCCTGTTCTTTATTGTCTGTGTACAAAATAAATGTAAAGCTTTTACATGCAGGCAGAAAACAGAAATGAACCCCCCGTTTGGTGGAACACTAACTGGAAGTTAGATAGAGCTGGCATGGGAGCAGCTAGTGGAACCCCAGACTTGGAAGGATTTTGAAATTAGGAGGTAGGGAAAGGGTTAATAGTAGTTCTTGAACTTAGGCTTGAAAAGAGGGAAAATGGGGTAGTGAATTAAAAGACAGGTCAAATAAAGGACATTAGGTTTCAGTGGGTGAAAGTTATAGGGGGAGGAGTAATGTAAGGTACCTTTATAAAGAGGTGGACCCTGGACCAACTGCTTCTTCCAGGATTCAGGACCAGGGAACGTCTTTCCCACCCGCCCTTAATTTTGGTGGTGTTATTGACCAAAATCCGGAGGGATTCTTTTTTGTTATGTTTGTCTGGTAATTGCAGCTGGAGGTTAGGAGGTCAGGGATGGCATTAGTTAAATGGAGTTTGGGCACATCAGAGGGATGGTGACCCTTAATCAATCGATGTGGTTAGTTCCATCTGGAACAGTTTCCAGAGAACAGAGAAAAGAGTACGTGGGCAGTACTGTGATGTTGGAGCTGGGTAGTGTTTTAGTTTGTACTGCCCTGTGTTTTTCTGGTTGGCCATCAGTATCTATTCTGAAAGAAGGGTGATTTAAGTTTTTGTTATATTTATATTGTAATTAATAAAGGCTGCCGTGGTCATTATTCTCCATTGTCACTCAGTGTCATGTTAATTATTTAATTAGTAACGTATACAATTTTAAATACCCTAAGTAAAACATCCCTGACTAAACAGGAGGTCTACTACAAACCACCCAAGAAAGAAGCAAAATGTTATGTGCTACCTCACACTAATAGCACTATTTGGAGACTTCTCGCGTCTCCAAATCTAATAATGATTCACTTCGAAACCTGGACTGACTGATCAGCTGCCAAACCAGTCAACTATTTCATAAAAATCCAGGTCTGAAAACTGGAGCTACCAAAGCCCTTCACAAACTACACTTTGATAGGAATATCAGCTTTCCTGGATTCCTCATACCTCACCTAGCTTTTCTTGGATGATATATATATTTCCTGGATCCTAAGAGAATAGAGGAATCTTGAGAACATATAACAATTCCTGACCACTTGACCTGGAACTCTCACTATGTACAATATACAGTACAGACCAAAAGTTTGGACACACCTTCT
>VIAB01011538.1:50882-64358 GCA_009801035.1 Oophaga pumilio
TGCAGTGGTACTTCTGCTGCATGTGCGTGCCTGACCCCACACGCCTGCCCCCCTTAGACTGCTACTGAATATATAGGACTGAGTAGTGGATCAGGTGGGAGGAGTTGTGGGAGCTGCTTTGGGATAAATTAGCAGCTGGCCAGCACACCAGGGAAGCTTAGACAATCAAAAGCACAGGGCCTGGCTGCATCCATATGCTGGTAACACCTTGCACCTGATAGCATCTCTACTGGCCCCAGCATGGCTATACAGCAGTAAGTATTGAATACAATGCAACAAATTAATTTAGCAAACATTCAGCAGGCACTGTTATATACCATTTACACAGATGCATCGTATATGGGGCCCATTATACACTGGAGCATTATATATGGGGCCCATTATCTACTGGAGCATCATATATGGCGCCAATTATATATGGATCATTATATGGGCCCGTCATATACTGGAGCATTATATGGAGTCCATCAAATACTGTATAGAACATTATATGGGCTCCTTTATGTATTGAGCAATACATGGGGCTAACTATTCTTTATGGAGCAATATATGGGGCCTATTATATACTGTATGCAGCAATATATGGGGCCCATTATACAGTATGGAGCATTAGATGGGGTTCATTCTGTATGGAGCAATATATGGGGTCTATTATATACTGCATGGAACAATATATGGGGCTCATTATTCTGCATGGAGCAACATATGGGGTCCATGATTCTGTATGGAGCAATATATGGTGCCCATAAGACTGTATGGAGCATTATATGGGCTCATTATACTGTATTGAGCATTATATGGGGTCCATTATGCTGTATGGAACAATATATGGGGCTCATTATTCTGTATGGATCACTGTGGTGCCCATAATACTGTAAGGAGGACTATTCTGTCCAATTTCTGATCTATTGTAGAATTCACAATAGATATCACTCATGTAATGTAAGAAGTGCAATCTTTGGCATTGTACTATACCTATATTTTTTTGCCATATCTGTGCATCATGAATTGTGGTATGTGTTAAAGGGGCCCACTGAGACTTTCGCCTGGGACCCACAAAAACGTGGAACCTGCCCTGAATACAGAGAATCTCTTTATAATAAACACCCATGGTAAAATATACCAACTTCAATATCACAATGTATGCATAAAAGAAAAGAAGAAAAAGAAAAATGTGAAGGAAAGGTGAAAATGAATCACCCCATTGTCTAGCATTTGCGCTATCATCCCCTCAACCTCTTGGTAGAGATTGAGCGGGATCTGACGATATCTCTCCTGAATCGGAGGGGTGTCTCCTATGGGCATTTTGTGTTCGACTGCCTTCGTGCAACTAAAGTCTTCATCCCTGAAGAAAGCAGCCTGATATTCCCACAGTGTATCCTCCAGCCTGCTTGCCTGCTCAGATGTCAACTGGGACTCATCCACCCCCATAATTTCCATGATCTTCCTGCCATTCCACGTAGGCGTGGGGGACTCTTCGGCGGTCGTCTGCATTGAAAGGGTCCAGGCGTTCCTGTAGTCTGCTCTCAGGGTGAACTGACTTTTGGGAATGACTCCCTCGCCGTGCACATATACATCAGCCAGCTTGGTACCTGCTGCCAGTCACCTCATGATCATGCAGATTCAAGCACCTTATTGGTACACTTCCATCTTGTACAACGGCCAACGTTTGGGCTACCATTGGACTATCGACGTCTTCTGACTGACCAGTCGGTTCCAAAATCACCTCCACACCATTCAGTTTTTTGTGTGTCCCTACGGGCATCAATACAAGCTTCTCTTGACCGGAGCCGATCACAACAGCAGACCTGCGTGAGACACACACCGCTCTTCCCTCTGCCAAACTCTTCTGAATACAGCACGAACGGAGCACCTGCTTCAGGACTCTCTGGGTGACTCTGTGGAGTGTCGCCCGTTTCCAATAACTCGGACCATCGCGTTCGAACAGAAGGGAGACCAGCTCTCTCAGGATGTTCATTCCCAGAACTACCGGAAGGTTCGGTCTCGCCTGTGTCTTCATGAGTACCACTCCCTTGGTTCCCAACTCCTGGCCACACAGCTGCACCTTCATCCACGCAATGCCCACCACTGAGATTTCCTCGTTATTAGCGACCTTCAGCCACAACAGATGTCCCGACTCCGGTTTGACAGTCTCTTCGAAGTGCGCCTTGAAAAATTTCATTGAGGAGAAAACACCGTGTGCACTACTAGAGGGGGTGCCAAGGTAGGTTCCCAAACCATATGTATAATAATTGAAAACCTGGCACTCAATTTAGTGCTGTGCGGAGTATTTATTGTAGTACCAAACCAAAAAACGTTTTGGTCGCCTGGACCTTCATCAGTTACTACAAAATTAAGTGCAAAAGAAAATGATAAATAAATAAAAATAATTATTCAAAATGAGGTATATACAACAGGAGATATATCATCATATCATATCATATAATATCATTAATGGTGGATACATTGTACAAAAGAGAGACCACAAGTTAAAGGAAATGGCATAGTGGGAAGCAGAAGAAGTGAAAGGTATGACATACCGTACTGAATGTAATTCAAGATACTGGAGGGCGCTTGTGAATGACTCAATTATGACAGCATCTAGGGGGAGTAACCATATTTTCTAAGATGTTGGTGGCGTAAAATAGAAAGGGGTACGTGAGTATAATACCTACCCCTAATGACATAGTGCCGCAGATGCTTGAGGGCAAAAAGGCTCAAACCGTAAAAAATGCATAATATGTATCATGAGCATACTATGATTAAGAGCCACGTGGACCAACACCGAAAAGACACAAACTAAGAAACTTAATAAATTTACCAGGGACGCGGAGGACTACGAATCCAACAGGGTGTACAGATGGTAGGACAAATTCTCCTCACGACGAGCCCCCACCAGATCAAATACGCGTTACTCCACAGACTATTCCACCTCCGGTTCCGAACAAGACCAAGGGTCCCTCCCATCAAGTTCTACCCGTTTTTTAGGTCACAGACGCCGCTTTCCACGAAGATGAGGACCAGACGGGGGAAGGGACAGTCAAAAGAATCAAGATCAGATGAGAATCACGAGATCCCAGGTACCAACCTACTCGTAATTAACATCTCTTCTAGGCCTCTGGGCATCTCTGAATATAATGTACTACAAAAGGGACTTTCCTTTTGCCCCACTTATAGATGCCGTACCTTCGATCTCGAAATGGACTTACGTTTTTTTTGTTTATTAAGACTCAAAGTTCATTTCTCTAATCTCCCTGGGCTGCAAGAAAGAAAGACGGATAGCACCGCCAGTACTGCTGAAATCCTATGCTGTCGGTATCACACCATGCTGCAAACTTCGCCTCATGAGCACGGGTGCTGATCCAAGGAAACACAGTGTAATAAAACCACCAAAGAAAAACAGATGGCACTCACCGGTCTTTTGAAGAAATTCCACTCTTTATTTGCAATAAAAAAGCATGTTGTCCGGGGAAGCGCTAGTACGGGCGAAACGGCCGTCGTCAAGCTTCTGCCCACTCCCGTCCTCACTCCCCCGGCCAACATGCTTTTTTATTGCAAATAAAGAGTGGAATTTCTTCAAAAGACCGGTGAGTGGTATCTATTTTTCTTTGGTGGATTCTCTAAACTCCCTCCCACAGATTCGGTTTATCTCTCTGTTGGTGACCATTCCAAACTACTAACATATCAGAGTCTGGGGCTACGCAATAAGAGCCACTTCCAACCACCTCAGGCGTCACAACCTTTATAGATTTCATACAGAGCTCATTCCAATCACTATGATATGACATCGACAAGGGTAGATTATTTTATCCATCCAATCTATCAACAATTGAACCTCAAGCTCTTAAATCATTACAGGATGATAATAATCTTATTATCAAACCAGCAGATAAGGGGGTGCCATAGTGAATATGAATAAAACAGATTATTTGTCCGAGATCCAATGCCAGCTCAATGACACCATAATTTAACAGATATTATCCAAAGATCCTACCAATAACATAAGAGACAAAATTTCTGATATATTACGTAGATTTTCTGATCTGGGCGTCCTCGACACAAAAACATGCGAATTTCTAAAACATTAATCCAGTTATACCGGTCTTTTACACATTGCCAAAAATTCATAAAGATCTTCAACATCCCTCCCGGTAAACCAATTGTAGCCTCTACGGACTCGATCTTATCCCCCATTGCCATCTACCGTGAAACGATTCTGACCCCATAAATCCGTAGATCTAAGTCTTTCTTATTGGATACTGGGGCTTTCCTTAATTATCTCAAGGATCTAGGTAACATCCCCAAAGAAGAATTATAGTTATCTCTGGATGTGAAAGATCTCTACACCTCCATCCAGCATCTAGAGGGTACTAATTCAGTTCATCAGCTAATTCTGATATGGACAGCGACCAAATAAATCTGTACATTGAGCTGCTAACACTGGTTCTAACCGCTAATCATTTTCTGTTTCAGGACACCTATCTCCAAATCCATGAAACTGCTATGGGTTCCAGCGTAGCGCCCCATATGCAAATTGCTATATGGCAGATTTCAAAGAAAGCATTATCTACAAGCATCACTTATATAAGTCTAATGTTATCCTTTGGAAACTTTATATTGACAATATTTTTTGCATATGGGGTGGCTCGTTGGAGTCCCTCCACATCTTTTTTCAATTTACTCAATACTTCCTGGCCTGGTATCTCCTTCACCATGTCCCATGACCTACACAGGATGAATTTCTTGGACACTGTAGTCATTAAGGATCCTAGTGGAACATTGTCTACTGATGTACATATTAAAACTACCGATCGAAACAGCTGACTCCATTACCAGAGCCATTCCAAGATCCCAGTTTCAAAGAGTGTCCAGAATTGTCTCTGATTACAATGTCCTTTCAGAACATCTCAATGAGATGTCTGCAAAGTTCACAGAAACAGGCTATCCCTCCTCCATACTCAATGAATCCAGACGTCCATCTGTACCAACCCACGATAGACCCACTAACCGTATTCCATTTGCACACTTGTTACACCCCCTACTCCTAAATTCTTCACAAATCCATCTGTAAACACTGGCATCTATTCCACCGCTCATCCCGACATTCCTGAGTTCAAACAACCATTCCTACCTTGTTTCAGACGGGCGCCCAACCTAAGAGATTCCCTTGTGAAAGAGGATATAGGCACTGGCTCCCATAAAGCTCAACGGTTTCTACAAAGACCTAAAACAGGCACATTCCCCTGCTTCCACTGCACACAGTGCAACAATGTTCTGAAAGGCAACAAATTCCACCATCCTCAAACAGGCAAGAATTTCAAAATACATGAATACTTTACCTGCGAAACCTCATTCGTCATATACCTCATAAAATGCCCATGCAGACGACTATACGTCGGCGAAACTACTCAACCAATACGTGACAGGATATCGAAACATAAGTCTACTATACGCTGCAAGAATTTACTCTTACCAATCCCTTATCATTTCATCACCTGCGGTCATGGTATTTCACAATTGAAATTTCAAGTTATCGAGCACATCCCTCAACCCAGACGAGGTGGTAACAGGATTGCCATGCTAAAATGCGAGGCGTTTTGGATCCACACTTTGGAGACACTTGAACCTAAAGGTCTCAATAGAGACTATGACCTATCAGCTTTTATATAACCTATTTCATGTTCTAACCATGTCTTGGTACTAATATCCTATATGTTACTTTTGTCTCTGTATATTTCATGACATCGGGACCATGTTGTATTGTTTCATGAACAATGACTAATTCTTGTTTCTTCTTTCTTAGGCTGTGTTTCCACCGTCAGGAAACACAGCGCTTTGGACGGAGCAGAAAGTCCGCTCCGCCCAAAGCCCCAACCCCTTCTGAACGCGCGGTGAATCAGGATGTGCTCATTGAACACATCTGGAATCACCGCAGCGCTGCATAGCCCTGTGTTATTTCCCTTGCGGCGACGGAGCGTCGCCGCAAGGGAATAGGACATGCTGCGATCTGAAAAGACGCGCTGCATGTCCGTTAACGCAGGTCTTCCGCCTGCGTGTTTTTACGCTTAGTGGAGACGGGATTTCTTGAAATCCCCTCCACTATGCTGTAACATCTGGACGCTGCGTGTTTGACACTGCGCCAACGCACAGCGTCAAACACGCAGCAATTACTGAAGGAAACCTGATGGTGGAAACACACCCTTAGAGCCATTTATACTGACATGATCTGCATGTATGATTTTCTATGGACCACATCCATCTCAGACTTATAGGCTTTCATCTTTGCATATGGTCTATTTTTCCTGTGGATCCCAACACCAACAATCTGGATTTACTTGAATTATCTGATGTATCCTTCTCCTTATATACTCCAATCCGTTTTTGGAACATCTTTTCAAACTCATAATATTGACTGTTTCTCCATTCACATTTTCCTCTCTATAGCAGGAACCTCTCTATAATATTTATTCCCATTTTTGCCTTATTTTCCCTTCTCAACATACAATACTAGCAGTGGAACGCGAATCTCAGGAAAATGGAATGCACGGCCATCTTGTTTCTGCTCACGTCACTTCCGGCCTTTGTTCAATGGCCCCATCTCTATGCCCATCGCCGTCCTAATCCTTCCCTTCCTCCACTTAGTGACGCGCGCACTATCTTCCTCTGACAAGCAGTGGATATCGCGTCCAGGAGGACCAATCATGCGCTTTAACCCCATCCTTACAAAAGGTAACTTCTTTTAACATATATATTTCATATAAACACACATCCGTATTATTTAACTCCTACCTCCTAGCCACTTAGTGGCTTAAGATATGCTCATACATACTATGCATTTTTTACAGTTTGAGCCTTTTTGCCCTCAAGCATCTGCGGCACTATATCATTAGGGGTAGGTATTATACTCACGCACCCCTTTCTATTTTACGCCACCAACATCTTAGTAAATATGGTTACTCCCCCTAGATGCTGTCATAATTGGGTCATTCACAAGCGCCCTCCAGTATCTTGAATTACATTCAGTACGGAATGTCATACCTTTCACTTCTTCTGCTTCCCACTATGCCATTTCCTTTAACTTGTGGTCTCTCTTTTGTACGATGTATCCACCATTAATGATATCGTATGACCATGTTTTTTCCTGTTGTATATACCTCATTTTTGTTTATTATCATGTTGTTTATTATTTTTATTTATTTATCATTTTGTTTTGCACTTAATTTTGTAGTAACTGATGAAGGTCCACGCAACCAAAACGTTTTTTGGTTTGGTACTACAATAAATACTCCGCACAGCACTAAGTTGAGTGCCAGGTTTTAATTTATTATTGAAAAATGTAATTGGCATCGTCGTCACCTCCTACCCGGTATCCACCAAGCACGCCACCTTCTTTCCTGCAAACTGCACCTCCAGAGTGGGACTCTCCGCAACCAGATCCTCGGAGCAGACGTTGGGCGTTGATTTTCATTCCTGCCTCGCCGTACGCCCTACAGCGACGGCCTCTCTTTTACCGACGGCGAGGTTTCAGCTGCCAGCTTCCTCAGGCAGTCTTGCTGCAAATGACCAAGTTCCCGGCATCGCCAGCATTGCACCGGTCTTCTTGCCCGACCTCTGGATGGCCCAGGTCTTAAAGCAGTCGACATTTCCATTGAGGTATTGGGTGATCGCCCATACAACGGAGTAGAGGGGTTAGGCGGCGTCGAGTATATCAGAGGCATTCCCCGAACCTGCATCTGCTGCATCCGGTCCGCCAGGCTTTCCACGGTTTTCTGTAAAGCCGCCAGCTGTGTCTGAACAGGGTCTGGCCTCTGCCCTCTCGCATCAGCCATCTGCAGGTTACTCCACTGCAGAACAGGCTTCACTTCTAAGGCCTGTGCTACTGCTTCTTCCTGTATTTCAGCATAGGTGATACCAGGAGTACTTTGTGCTTTAAGTAGCAATTCACTCCCTAGTGTTTCACTCCGTGTTCCCTCAATGAGCTGATCCCAAAGACTGCTGTCAACATTGGTCCCAGTACCCACAGTCACAGGTGACTTCTTTTTGATCTTCTGATGTAGCTCCTCCAACGCTATAGCATACTGGATCAGACATTCTCCTTCTCTCTGGGTCCGGGCGAAAAACTGTGCTCACAGTTGTCCTGCCGCCGCCACGTGATCAATATTCGAATGATGTTATCAACTGTCCTTTGCTTATCTTCGGATTTCTACAAGACAACTTTGCGGGCATTCCCCTCCAAAACATTCAGCGTGACTTCTGGCTGCAGTCGGGAGCTAACTCTGTGTAAGGCAATAGCGTTCTTCAACCTGCCTACCCAATTTGAAACCAGCAGGTTATATCCATCAAACTTGGCCAGGTGATTAAGCAGTTCTCCCATGGCAGAGCAACCCGCTAGCCGACCTCCACCAGAAACAATGGGGGAGGGGGGGAACAACTACAGCAGGCGTGACAGCACCTTCTACTTCGTCACTAACATCCTGTCATGCTCACGCCCTGACTGGTGGGCGTGAGCCAGGGGGTTGTGGCCCCACTGTGCCACAAACCAGACTACCCTGGAAGGGGCTTGACTAAGACAGCTGCCTTGGCTTTCATTGGAGCCTCTGATGGTGAGGTCAGGCTTGTTCGGCAGGCAGCTGGCAGGTGCCACTCCAGGGTGGTGTCTGGTTATGGCTGCTGATCCCACTTGGGGAGACGGTGGCACGGCCGAGACGCAGGGCTGGCGGGCATGGCCGAGACGCAGGGCTGGCGGGCACGGCCAAGACGTAGGGCTGGCGGGCACGACCGGGACACAGGGTAGGCAGGCACGGCTGAGACACAGGGTAGCGTCCTGTTCACACAGCAAATGCAGATACTGGAACTGACTGGAAGGAATGCAGTTTAGAGGAATAGGTAGAGACCTGTTCACACAGGAGGAGAACCGCAAGGCTGCGGAGAATAGGGCTGTAGAGCAGCAAGAGGTTCTGCAGCGGCAGAAGCAAAGCGGAACCGCAAGGTATGCGGAGAGGAGCTGTAGAGCAGCAAGAGGTTCTGCAGTGGCAGGAGCAAAGCAAAGCGAAACTGCAAGGTATGCGGAGAGAAGCTGCAGCAAGAGGTTTTGTAGCGGCAGGAGCAAAGTAAAGCGGAACTGCAAGGTATGCGGAGAGAAGCTACAGCAAGAGGTTCTGCAGCTGCAGGAGTGAAGCAGAGCGGAACTGCAAGATATGCGGAGAGAAGCTGCAGCAAGAGATTCTGCAGCTGCAGGAGGGAAGCAGAGCGGAACTGCAAGATATGCGGAGAGGAGCTGCAGCAAGAGATCACTGCTGCAGCAGGATCAAAGCAGAGTAAATGGAGCAGAACCGCAGGAGTGCAGACAAGAGGCAGAAAGTGATTCAGAGAGAACACAAGGCAAGACACAGCAGGGAAGGAAACCACAGACAAGGAGACTAAGAGACAGAGATAGGACAGAGTTCAGACAAGGAAATGCCATGAGACAAGGTACAGGGACAAAGACACAGGAACCAGGATATTCTGCCTCCTGGAGGGCAGAAAGGACAAGTACAAGACAAGGTCAGGAACAATAGCACAGAGACCAGGATATTCTGCCTCCTGGAGGACGGACAAACAGGTACAAGGCAAAGCTAGGAGTGAAGCCTACAAAGATGGAGGAACACAGAGCAAGACCTGACAGCTCAGTAGCAAAACACTAACTGAGTTAACACATTGCACAGGCAAGATCCACAGGGTGGAGCTGCCCTAAATACTCGAGGGCTAATGGTATTTGGTCAGGGACATATTAAACAGTTGCACCCTGACTCCATAAGAACCAGAGAGTTCTGGCGCCGCCCCCCTATGTACACAGCCAGGAGACAGGAGACATGCAGAGAGCAGATAGAAGGCAAGAGGCACAAAGCATGGGGCTGGCAGCAGACAGAAATCACAGCAGTGAGCATGTTGGTGTGCAGGAGATGGGAGGCCATGCAGTGATGCCAGCAGGGTTGTTACACATCCATAGTGAGCACCGTATCCTGTCGACTACGCCAAAATTTAACGATTGGTACGCCGTTGCTCGAGATTGGAATACGGCGCTGCTATGAACGACTCAAAATACAATATGAAAGTACACCAACTTTTCTTTATATCTGGTACAAAGAATGACAGAATTTTTCCTCTCAACACAATATGGGCCACAACACACACAAAAGAAGTTATGCAGTCTGAGAGACCCCCAAGTGCCAGCTTCACAGACAGGAATCAGACTACCCCAAGATGATACCACTCCCTCCCTTATCCGTAACGGGCCTATACGGGGAACTACTGTGCCTGTGACACGTGGTCCTCTCAAGAATACAATCTTACACCCGCCTCCCCCGTAAATTACAATACGTCACGGGTACCCTGTTTCCCCTAATATATTTATATATAACTGATAAATCAACTTAAACCATCACAGTATAAACACAATATATACACAGTGCACTTTCTTATTATTGAGCCCTCAGAGTGTACTCCTTCATAGAATATTCTTCAACAGTAAATCACTGAATTTGTTATACAAACGTCCTGCACCGGGTTAACAGCTTTCTGAGCCACCAAATCTTCTGATGCAGATACAGTTCACAATCAATTCCAGTAATATTCCACAGCCAGAATCTTGATGCACAGGAATCCACACAATCTCTATCAGTTCATATGCAATTTTCAGTAACAAGTGTGTCCTTGAACAGGCTGCGATCTTTCTAACCATCCCTAGCTAACTACAATGTCAGTGACTGGTCACACTTCTCAGTTTTCTCACAGGAGCCGGTTTCCTGGAAGTACACAGTCCAGAAAGGAATACTTCAAGCTCTGTATTCCTCTCAGCCTCTTCACCACACTGCTTTTCACTCTTCTGCCCAGAAAAAATCTCTCAGATCTCATTTCCTGTTCCTAGCGTTTTCTTGTCTATTACTCAAAGGTGACCTCTGGTGGCTGAACGAATTTACTGCATCATTGTTTATGATAGAAAACACCAGCATGCTACAAGTGGATGGAAAGCACAGCTTCAAGTAACCTATCCTCCTCTTCCTCCACCTCAACATCATACCCAGTACAGTCCAGAGAGATGGCACCCAAATTACCCTTGCTTCCCGCAGCGTCCCAATTTTCCAACCGTTCAACTGACTGTATGGAACCACACATGGGAGAGTCTGAAGAGCTGTTCACACATTCTATGCCATGGTCATCAGAAGTGTACTCAAAAGCTTCACAGAGTCAAAAGGAAATCTGCACCGATACACAATTTTTTAAGCTTGGATCCAGGGCAGGATGAAGTAGGGTCCGAGCAGCATCCTGATCCTTGTCATTAGACATTAACCCTTCGGGGGGAGGTGATCCTGATGAGACTCATATCTGAGGCTCACGTGGACTGTACTGTGCTGTCAGGGCAGGAAGAGGAGGAGGGAGACTGCAAGGGCGAGGAATGTGATAACACAGAGGATGATGATGATGAGGTGTTAGATCCCAGTTGTGCCGTATGCCGCAGACACGTAGTGATGCAGCCATGACAAGCAATGCATCCTCAGCCACAACTGTGACCAGCAGCCTCCACTGGTCTGCAGCTCGCAGGAGGGCAAGGGTTGCCTAGCCTGGGCCTTTTTTGACACTACAAAGCATGAGCCAACTCACTTAATCTGCCAACTTTGAAAAAAAAAAAAAAGACTGAATCGAGTTAAAAAGTGTAATAATTTGACTACTACATGTATGAACCCCTACATGCATAATCAACAAGCGTTGCTCTGGGAATCCCACTGCGCTAAAATGTGGACCAGAGGACCTCAACCATTAGCCGCCCCATCAATCACAACTGCTGCTTCTTCCTCCTCTGTTACCATGCCAACTATTGAGACACAGGTCTTTGACCGCAGAACCTCAGGTTCTTTACCCGCTCCAGTTACGCTGACTGAGAGCCCGCCGTCAGCTGTAACGGAAGCGGACATGCCTGCTGTTTTTGACCGATCTCAGATCTCAATACCATTTACGGTACAGCAGTTTGTCCGGTACACCGTACCCCACCCTCTCTCAGCACTGCAGCCAGCCCACGGTACAGCAGTTGTGGTTACGTAAAAGATTGCTTGTTTCCTCCTACGTATGGTAAAGCTAAGAGGTTGAACTCTACCATCTCCAATCTGTTGGCCATGGAAATGCTGCCTTTCCAGTTGGTAGATACAGATGGTTTCTGAAAGCTGATGGCCGTCACAGTCCCCCAGTACCAATTGCCCAGTCGCCATTACTTTTCTAAGAAAGCAGTGACTTCTATACACCAGCATGTCGCAGACAACATTACCCATTCCTTGACTAAATCTGTCTGCCAGGGTGCATTTCACTAGACACTTGGACAAGTAAGCATGGCCAAGGGCGTTACATCTCGCTGACTGTGCACTAGGTGCTCTGGTGGTTGTGGGGGCAGGTGCTGCGCCACAAGTCTTGGAATCCCCAAGGCTTGCAGGACAAACCTCTACATTTAACACTTCCTCCACTGCTTCTGCCTCCTCCATCTCCTCTAGGGACTCTACCTGCACTCTCAACCTCTGCATTAATAAGACACGCATTCCAACAGTGCAGAGCAGATCCCCACCACCTCCGTACTGCGCTGCCAGGGCTCACCGCAATCAGGCAGTGTTAAAATTGATATGCCTTGGAGATCGCAGTCATATAGCTAGAGTTGTGAACAGCTCTCCAGCCTGAGTTTGATCAATGCCTGTCTCTGTTGAACCTGCATCCAGTAAAGGCCGTGCCCGATAATGGTGCTAACTTGGTGGCGGCCCTACGCCAAAACAATCTCAAAAAACACGTGCCTTGCATGGTTCACGTCCTCAACCTGGTGGTAGAGCGTTTTCTCCGCCACTATCCTGGTCTAGGTGAGCTGCTACAGAAAGCATGAAAGCTGTGTGCTCAGTTCCACCATTTGCACCCCTCAGGTAATCGACTTGCATCGATAGAGGTCTTTGTCCTTGGCAGTTAACAGGTTGTTGATATGTGATGTGCCGACACGGTGGAATTCCACTCTGCACATGTTGCTGCTGCCACAGTCGCTGCAACGAGCCATGACACAGTATGTAATGTCGTATAGCCTTGGCCAACGCAGTACAGACGTGGCGCATATCATGTACACTCCGTAAAACACAGATTAATGATCTCTGCACCCTTCTGCACAGTTTTGAAATGGCTACTAAGATGGTTAGCGCTGACAAAGCCATCATCAGCATCACTATTCAGTAGAGTTGAGCGAAACAGGTCGGTCAGAATCATAAGTCGCCGACTTTCGCCAAAGTCGGGTTTCGTCGAGTGAAACCCGACCATAGCATGAAGTCGGCCATGCGGTCGTCGACCCAAGTGCCAAAGTCGGTTTTCCCATAATGCTTGCATAATGCATAATGCTTTTTTCAGTCAATGAGCAAGGACGTACACTGTGGGCAACGAACTGACATGGGCAGCGTCCACCACCATCTTAGAGAAGGGCAT
>VIAB01011540.1:0-23920 GCA_009801035.1 Oophaga pumilio
AAACACGTGAAATAGATCACTCTGTGTGTAATGACTCTATTTAAGATATGAGATTCATTTTTTGTGTTGATGAACTGAAATAAATTAGCTTTTTGATGATATTCTAATTTTGTGAAATGCACCTGTATCTACAGTTCTGTGAAAAAGTGTTTGCCCCTTCCTGATTTCCTATTCTTTTGCATGTTTGTCACAATAAATGTTTCAGATCACCAAATGTAAATATTAGACAAAGATAACACAAGTAAACACAAAATGCAGTTTTTAAATGAAGGTCTTTGTTATTAAGGGAAAAATAAATCCAAACCTACATGGCCCTGTGTGACAGTGATTGCTCCTTAAACCTAATAACTGGTTGGACCACCCTTAGCAGCAACAAGTGCAATTAAGCATTTGCGATAACTGGCAATGAGTCTTTAACAACGTTCTGTAGGAATTTTGTCCCACTCATCTTTGCAGAATTGTTGTAATTCAGCCACAATGGAGGGATTCCGAGCATGAACCGCCTTGTTAAGATCATACCACAGCATTTCAATCGGATTAAGGTCAGAACATTGACTAGGCCACTCCAAAGTCTTAATTTTGTTTTTCTTAAGCCATTCAGAGGTGGACTTGCTGGTGGTTTTGGATCATTATCCTGCTGCATAACCTAAGTTCGCTATGGCTTGATATCATAAACAGATGGCTGGACATTCTTTTTCAGGATTTTTTGGTACACAGCAGAATTCATAGTTCCATTTACAACAGCAAGTCTTCCAGGTCCTGAAGCAGCAAAACAACCCCAGACCATCACACTAGCACCACTATATTTTACTGTTGGTATGATGTTAGTTTTCTGAAATGCTGTGTTACTTTAATGCCAGATGTAGTAGGACATACACGTTCCAAAAAGTTCAACTTTTGTCTCGTCAGTCCACAGAGTATTGTCCCAAAAGTATTGGGGAACATCAAGATGTTTTCTGCCAAAACTTAGATGAGCCTTTATGTTCTTATTGCTCAACAGTGTTGTGGGATCTTTTGTCCCCTCTTGGATGAGTCATCGCTGCATTCTATGGGTAATTTTGGTCTGCTGGCCACTCCTGGGAAGGTTCACTACAGTTCCATGTTTTCTCCATTTGAGGATAATGGCTCTCACTTTGGTTCACTGGAGTCCCAAAACTTTATAAATGGCTTTATAGCCTTTTCCAGACTGATAGATCTCAATTACTTTGTTTTTCATTTGATCCAGAATTTCTTTGGATTGCAGCATGATGTCTAACTTTTGAGCGACCTTTGGTCTACTTCACTTTGTCAGGCAGGTCCTATTTAAGGGATTTCTTGATTGAAGACAGATGTGTCAGTAATCAGGCCTGGGTGTGGCTAGCAAATTTGAACTCGGCTTCCCAAAGATGTGATAAACCACAGTTAATTTATGTTTTAAGGGGGGGGTGGCAATCACATTTTCACACAGGGCCCTGTAGGTTTGGATTTACTTTTCCCTTAAAATAATAAAGACCTTCATTTAAAAACTTCATTTTGTGATTACTTGTGTTATCTTTGTCTAATATTTAAATTTGTTTGGTGATCTGAAACATTAAGTGACAAACATGCAAGAATAGGAAATCAGGAAGGGGGCAAACACTTTTTCACATCTCTGTATATGTCTATATGTATCTATCTATATCTATCTATCTACAGTATATCTATCTATTTACCTATGATCTATCTATCTATCTATCTATCTATCTATCTATCTATCTATCTATCTATCTATCTATTATTTATCTATCTATTATCTATCAATCTCTGATGTGTCTCTCTGTAACAGGCCTATGTGACAGTTCCGTCCTCTCGTGAGATTACACATAGATAACGTGGCGTGTTCTTCTCCTCATTTCCATAGTTACCCATCATTCGATAAGTCTAGCTCTCCGGTTGGATCCTAATAAATATAATGTCGGTGTCTTTACCTCTCAGATATCACTGCAGCTGTAGAGCAAACAATAATAAGATGTCGGTGACATGAATGGATGTTGCGCTCTTATACCGTTATTATCACGTTTTCCAGTTTATTATTTTTTTCCATAGTACAGAACGTATGACTTTATTATAGACTTTATCATAGACATTTTCTAACAATATCACGGATAATCCTGACACGCCGTCACACATTTATTACCTGGAAGCCAACGTACATATTCAATTTCATTGAAAGACAGACAGACATACACCGAGTAATGTCAGTAATGCATTGTGCCGCTTATCATAGGGAAAACAAGGGCGTCATGGCGGTGTCACACTGTATAATTGGGACTCAGTGTGTGTGCATTATTTGGGCACCATAAGACTATAATGTACTCTACAGCCCCCCCAAGACCCCAAACAGCATGAGCTTCCGATATGTTGATGAAACTGGGGTTACCCTTTAAAAGGGCCATCCCACCAGTAGCCTTTATAACCCATCCACATGATAGGTGATACATTTATGGTGGTGGCCTGACCACTGGTACCCCAATTGATCCTGAAAGCAAGGGTCTTGTTTCCTTGGTGTAAATGGAGATAAAGTGCGAATATGGGACAACAGCTTCATTCAAGGTTTATGTTAGTGGTGGTCACAAATGTGCACTACTGCACCAACAGACCTATAGAAGTGAATGGAGTGATAGCTAGACGTGCAGTAGTGTACCTTTCACACTGGAGACACAGGACTCCCATTCTCAAGATGGACCCCCACTGATCATACATTTATCACCTCTTCTATGGATAAATGATGAAAGGTATTGGTAGAATGATCCCTTTAAAGGGGACTCCTCACTTGCAATAAATATGTATTTTTTCACTTGGTTTGAATGTCACTGTTCTCCTGATTCTGATGTACTTTTACTTTTGTTCCTGTGACTTTCTATCCCTGAGATATATCAGTTTATTCCTTGTCTGTAAATCCAGGCTTGTCATCAAAGGGGGCGTGGTCCTAATCTTTGTGGGCGTCTTCTTGAGTACCATGCCCACGCCCCCTCAGCTAACAATTCTAGGTTAACAGATAGGAGGCCATATCTCAGGAATGGAGAGGAGCAGGAACAAAAAAATACCAACATCACAATCAGGACAACAGCGGCATTTGCACCAGGTAAATAAAATTACATCTTTATGGCAAGTGAAAAGCCCCTTTAAATATAATGAGGAGGGTGGTATTGGTTAAAAGAGACTTACTTTTAAATAATACAGACATAAAATGACTAATATAGAAGATTCCGCAAAAATGTTCCCAGAAATTTCCAGTGGAAATTCCGTAAGACTCCAGTGTATTGCCTGTAAACAATGAGTAGTTCATATGTAAATGTGTGACAATGCCGACATTCCCAGTATAACCAGTACATCAGTCATTGAGAGCGTGGTGATGGTTGGAGAGACATTTCCGTTGTGTGCTCTTCCGGCGCTGGGAGATCAGTGTGTGCCATGATATATTCTGTTGTGCATTAGGATATAAAAGTTATTTTGTTTGGAGAACCTCAGGCGAACTGCATGTCATCTGTCATATCTGATTTATTACCACAGAATCACATTACAGGGGAATCTCAAATCCAAAAACAGCTTCCAAGAGCACTTACTTTAAAAGGAAATATGTAGAAGAGGATTATCATCTGCCGCTCAACAGCTGTAGTCATAAAGTACGTTTTGTTTCGTCTGCTTTACTTCTTCTGTTACATCACACTGATTGTCCTATTATACGTGTCACTGCTGATAAATGATGTCATAGCTGTGGATAATGCATGATGTTATACTGGGGACATAGATAGATAGATAGATAGATAGATAGATAGATAGATAGATAGATAGATAGATAGATAGATAGATAGATAGATAGATACATGGATCGATAGATAAATATATGATTGATAGGTACATGATAGATACATAGTAGATAGATACAGTGGTTTGAAAAAGTTTTTGCCCCCTTCCTGATTTTCTATTCTTTTGCATGTTTGTCACGCTTAATGTTTCAGATCACCAAACAAATGTACGGTAAATATTAGACAATGATAAACACAAAATGCAGTTTTTAAATGAAGGTCTTTATTATTAAGGGGAAAAGAAATCCAAACTTTCAGGGCCCTGTGTGAAAAAATGATTTCCCCCCTGCCCCATCCTTAAAACATAAATTAACTATGGTTTATCACATCTTTGGGAAGCTGAGTTCAAATTCCCTAGCCACACGCAGGCCTGATTACTGTCACACCGGTTTTCAATCAAGAAATCACTTAAATAGGACCTGCCTGACAAAGTGAAGTAGACCAAAAGATCCTCAAAATCTAGGCATCATGCCTCAATCCAAATAAATTCTGGAACAAACGAGAAACAAACTATTTGAGATCTATCAGTCTGCAAAAGGTTATAAAGCCATTTCTAAAGTTTTGTAAATCCAGCGAACCACAGTGACAGCCATTATCCACAAATGGCGAAAACATGGAACAGTGGTGAACTTTCCCAGGAGTGCTCGGCCAACCAAAATTACTCCAAGAGCACAGCAACGACTCTTCCAAGAGGTCAGAAAAGACCCCGCAACAACATCCAAAGAACTGCAGGCCTCACTTGCCTCAGTTAAGGTCAGTATTCATGACTCCACCATAAAAAAGAGACTTTGCAAAAATGGCCTGATGGCAGAGTTCCAAGACGAAAACCACTGCTGAGCAATAATAACATAAAGGCTTGTATCAGTTTTGCCAGAAAACATCTCGATGATCCCCAAGACTTTTGGGAGAATACTCTGTGGAGTGACAAGATAAAAGTTGAACTTTTTGGAAGGTGTATGTCCCATTACATCTGGAGTAGAAATAACACAGCATTTCAGAAAAGAAACATCATACCAACAGTAACATATGGTGGTGATAGCGTGATGGTCTGCGGCTGTTTTGCTGCTTCCAGACCTGGAAGACTTGCTTTGGTAAATGGAGCGATGAATTCTGCTGTCTGCAAAAAAATCCTGAAGGAGAATGTCCAGCCATCTGTTCGTGACCTTCAGCTGAAGCACACTTGGGTTATGCTGCAGGACAATGATCCAAAACACACCAGCAAGTCCACCTCTGAATGACTTAAGAAAAACAAAATTAAGATTTTGGAGTGGCCTAGTCAAAGTTTTGACCTTAATCTGCTTAAAATGCTGTGGCATGACCTTAACAAGGCGGTTCATGCTCGGAATCCCTCCAATGTGGCTGAATTACAACAATTCTGCAGAGATGAGTGGGCCAAAATTCCTCCAGCGCGTTGTCAAAAACTCATTGCCAGTTATCGTAAATGCTTTTTTGCAGTTGTTGCTGCTAAGGGTGGCCCAACCAGTTATTAGATTTAGGGAGCAATCACTTTTTCACACAGGGCGCTGTAGGTTTGGATTTCTTTTACCCTTAATAATAAAGACCTTCATTTAAAAACTGCACTTTGTGCTTACTTGTGTTATCTTTGTCTAATATTTACATTTGTCTGGTGATCTGAAACATTTAAAATGTGACAAACATGCAAAAGAATAGGAAATTAGGAAGGGGGCAAACACTTTTTCACCCAACTGTAGATAGATAGATAGATAGATAGATAGATAGATAGATAGATAGATAGATAGATAGATAGATAGATAGATAGATAGATAGATAGATAGATAGATAGATAGATAGATAAAGTATTTAAAGTCAATTTTCCATCTCATACAGAGTTGGTATATCTGGAGGATAGATCATCATTTATGAGTGGTGGGCATCCTTCTCCTTGTCCGGGGTCCTGTAGCCCGCTCACTTACGGTACATGGAGTTCTGCCGCGTTATGGCTATTAGTAGCACATTGTACATTTATAGATGGAGGAAGCTACTGCCAGTTTAACTCTTTTACCCATCAAACCTGAAACCTAACAGATATTGTTTTCCCAACAAAATAAAGCTACACCTTACTGTATATGCCAAATAAACTATTCAATTACAGTATTTACATATCAATAACACAGGACTAATTATTAGGAAGAATAGTGGGGGAAAGCTTTTGATCACCCTCTTGTGAGTATATAGGGCATGCGGGTGTGCTAGGTATGATGTCCATGTACACATTGCACCATGTGATCACATATTCACCAGCTCACATTGAGCCATGCATGTTGCTAGTCGATAGTATGCTGTTTTTCTGCCATTTGTTTTTTTTTTGTTGCATGTGTGCTCTCTATCGGATTCTGACAAAACGGATTTAAGTATGGCACAAAACGGCAGGGGAATTATTGTGACTGATTTTTTTTTTAAACTTTTTTTTTTATTATTCATAAAATGCTTTTTTTAATAATCGGCAGTGATAATTTCACAATGGATTAAACAGCCAGTCTAACATGTATTTTAAAAGTAAGTTCCCCAGCCTCATCAGATCTAAGAGGCGTACATAATAATTTAAGATGGATCCGCTTTAAAAGGTTTTTAAATTTTAATAACCCTTATTTTGTCATGGAGGGTCAGCTCCCGCCTAGGATTCCTCTCTAAGAGCCAGAATACTGTTTCACACGTCCAACATTCATTGTCTGTGATGTCCGGACCGGTCACGAGTCTCCTGAATCATACATACCTAAGAGGCTGTTGAGTTTGGGTCAAGAGACTCACGGTCGTTTTAGACATAAAAGTCCATACAGACATCATTAATGTTGGGTGAGTCAGCTCAAGGCCTCATTCAGATGTCTGTTCTTCTAACGTACGAGAAAAATGGACCGATTATTTTGATCAGAGTTTGGTCTGAATGCCATCAGTCATGGAAAAAGAAAAGTTTCTCCACCTTCAACATTTTGATAGTCCATGAAAATCGGACAACACTCAGATGTCATCCAAGTGTGGTCTGATTTTTTCACGGTCCCATAGACTTGCATTGCTGATTTTTATCCTACCCAAATGAGCTCTGAGCTTTACTTCATCATCGGTGAAGGTCTTAACTCTTCACTATCACATCATCACCAGTTGAGGAATAGAAGAGTTGCAAGACCTGTGAAGAAAAATGCCTCAATAAGAGGTCTTAACTTAGGTCTTAGTCTAGTTTCACACAGCTTTAATCCAGCCGTTAAATCCAGATTCCCTTTTTATAATCCAGACCTCGATCATCACAAAACCCTCCAGTACCCTGATATGCCTACTGAAATATAGCTACAGGTGCATTTCACAAAATTAGAATATCATCAAAAAGTTAATTTATTTCAGTTCTTCAATACAAAAAGTGAAGCTCATATATTCTATAGAGTCATTACACACAGAGTGATCTATTTCACATGTTTATTTCTGTTAATGTTGATGATTATGACTTACAGCCAACATGCATTTCAGTAGGACAACATTTCGGATTTTAAAATCATTTTTCGAGCTGGTGTTATAAAGTATTCTAATTTACTGAGATAATGACTTTTGGGTTTTCATTGGCTGTAAGCCATAATCATCAATATTAACAGAAATAAACATGTGAAATAGATCACTCTGTGTGCAATGACTCTATATAATATATGAGTTTCACTTTTTGCATTGAAGAACTGAAATAAATTAACTTTTTGATGATATTCTAATTTTGTGAGAAGCACGTGTATAATACAGTTCCCATAAGCGCTAATCCAAATTATTTCGTGACATGATCATAGGTGGTTTTCAGGAAGTCGGGGGCTCTATAGATGTTGTGTCACAAGAACATTAGCGATACCTTTATGCAAATTACTTTATTGGTGGATGCTTGGTGTCAAGTCAATGCCTAAGTCATACACTCCTGAACCCACGAGACATGATCTTGTGGTTTTCAAGAAGTCGGACGCTCTATAGATGTTGTGTTACAAGAACAGTAGAAATACTTTTGTGCAAAAAAATCCATTAGAGGATGCTTGGTGTCAAGTCAATTCCCAAGTCATACACTCCTGAGCCCTCTTGACATAAGTGGACGGCGTGAATTCATGTAATTGCACTGTGTTTATTGTCACATCTGCCAAGACAGTAATATATAGCTGGCATTATATTCACGAGGGGGCAAAACACTGGCATGTGTGAGAGCCAACTTTTGGTTTCTTAACTGCGCCCCTCAGGGACCACAATGACATATTTTGTTAATTAAAAAGAGTAGCATCAAATCAAAAACAGTAATTAGACCCAGTTGTGTCTTTTAGCTCGGATGACTCTGTGGAACGTCATTCTAGGTATACCCTCGATATTTCCTATTTTTTCATTTCTCATTATTACTGGATGAAAAATTTAATGGAATATATAAAAGATAAGACATGAAAGAAATGAAATGTGTCAACTACTAGAAAAAGTTTGTAAAAAAAAATACAGTATAAAATAACATGGATAGGAGATAAACTTGCTGATCACTGGGGGTCTCAAAGATGCCAAGAACAGGGCTCTGAATTACCCCTGATGGGTCTCACAGATCCCGAGAATAGGGCTCTGATTTGCCCCAGATGGGTCTCATGGATCCCAAGAACTGGGCTCTTAATTGCCCCTGAGGGGTCTCACGGATCCCGAGAACAGGGCTCTGAATTGGCCCAGATGGGTCTCTGTATCCCAAGAACAGGGCTCTGAATTGCCCCGGTGAGTCTCACGGTTCCTTAGAGCAGGGCTCTGAATTGCCCCGGATCGGTCTCACGGATCCAAAGAACAAGGCTCTGAATTGCCCCGGATAGGTCTCATGGCTCCCGAGAAAAGGGCTATGAATTGCCCCGGATGTGTCTCACGAATACAGAGAACAGGGCTCTGAATTGCCCCGAATGGGTCTCACGGATCCCGAGAACAGGGCTCTGAATTGTCCCTGATGGGTCTTATGGACCCCGAGAACAGGGCTTTGAATTGCCCTGGATGGGTCTCAGTATCCAAAGAAAAGGGCTCTGAAATGCCCCGGATATGACTAACGGATTCTGAGAATAGGGCTCTGAATTGCCCCAGATGGGTCTCATGGATCCCGAGAGCAGGGCTCTGAATTGCCCCGGATAGGTCTCATGGATCCCGAGAACATGGCTCTGAAATGCCCCAGATGGGTCTCATGGATGCCAAGAACAGGGCTCTGAAATACCCCAGATGGGTCTCATGGATGCCGAGAACAGGGCTCTGAAATGCCCCAGATGTGTCTCACGGATCCCGAGGACAGGGCTCTGAAATGCCCCAGATGGGTCTCATGGATGCCGAGAACAGGGCTCTGAAGTGCCCCTGATGGGTCTCATGGATCCCGAGAACAGGGCTCTGAAGTGCCCCTGATGGCTCTCACAGATCCCAAGAATAGGGCTCTGAATTGCCCTGGATGGATTAGTGGCACATCACCACTCCATTCATTCTCTATGGGACTACCAGGAACAGTCAATCATCGCCTCATCCGGTATCTTTATTAACTCCTTCCCTTCTTCGCTGACTCTTGTTCTCTCTCTTCCTCCATATATCAGTTGCAGGTGGGCTCAGGAGATTAATCTGCTCTACCCAGGCTGGGTGCTAGCTGTTTTATACAGCTGGCATCCGCCTCAAAAAGCAACAACCAGAATTAGCTGCGATCACTGCAATAATTCCCATCAAATGCTGCTGTCAGTCCCTTTTCAACAGAAAAATGCAAAAAAAAGTTACAGGTCTCAAAACCTTGCAACATAAACCATGTGTCCATTGTACCGGAAAAGACTTGTTCAGTGTGACTGGAATTAATTAAAGTTCATGACATCATGGAAGCTGACATAATACAAGGAATATATAATTTTTTCCTTCCCTGCCCAGCGCCCAGAACACGATGTGGGTGGCATGCCTGCAAGGGAGCAAAACGAAGGATATCGGATTTTTTTTTTAGATTATATGATAATCATTGGACAACTGAGTTTAATATTTTCACCCAAATATGTAAATCCTGTGGGGTTTTTTAACCGTCCTAGCAAAGTGGGTGAGATTTCATGAAAAACCATGCCCAACATGTTTAAAGATGCTGTTGAACTATGCGTTTTTGGTGTGTTGTTCTCTAGAAGAGCCTAAAAATTGTATAAAAACCACAAAAGTTTATTTTAAAGAGCAGAATCTCAGAATCTATTGTGAAATGCTGCATCAAATCTGCACCAAAAATGCATAAAAATAACAGTAAAACACAGCAAAAAAGTGCAGCAAAAATGCAATAATAAAAATGCTGAAAAAAAACAGCATTTTTTGCTCTAAACAATCATTAAATATATCAAATTTGTCATAGTGGCTCATGATGGCGCTTAGACTGACCCTTCTTTAGACTGGCGCTCCTTTAGACTGGCGCTTCTTAGACTGGTGCTTCTTTAGACTGGATCTTCTTTACACTAGCGTTTTTTTTAGACTGACCCTTCTTCAGACCAGCGCGTCTTTAGACTGACCCTTCTTTAGACTAGTGCTTCTTTAGACTGACCCTTCTTTAGACTGGCGCTTCTTTAGACTGGAGCTTCTTTAGACTGGTGCTTCTTTAGACTGATCCTTCTTTAGACTGACGCTTCTTTACACTGATGCTTCTTTAGACTGACCCTTCTTTCGACTGGTGCTTCTTAGACGGGCACTTTTTTAGTCTGACCCTTCTTTAGACTGGCACTTTTTTAGTCTGACCCTTCTTTAGACTGGCACTTCTTTAGACTTGCCTTTCTTTAGACTGGCACTTCTTTAGACTGACCCTTCTTCAGACTGGTGCGTCTTTAGACTGACCCTTCTTTAGACTGACCCTTGTTTAGACTGGCACTTCTTTAGACTGACCCTTCTTTAGACTGGCGCTTCTTTAGACTGACACTTCTTTAGACTGGCGCTTCTTTAGACTGACCCTTCTTTAGACTGGTGCTTCTTTAGACTGGTGCTTCTTTAGACTGGCACTTCTTTAGACTGACCCTTCTTTAGACTGGCACTTCTTTAGATTGACGCTTCTTTAGACTGACGCTTCTTTAGACTGACTCTTCTTTAGGTTGACCCTTCTTTAGACTGACGCATCTTTAGACTGGCGCTTCTTTAGACTGACCCTTCTTTAGCCTGGCGCTTCTTTAGACTGGCACTTCTTTAGACTGATGCTTCTTTAGACTGACCCTTCTTTAGACTGGCACTTCTTTAGACTGACCCTTCTTTAGACTGGCACTTCTTTAGACTGGCACTTCTTTCTTTAGACTGACCCTTCTTTAGACTGACGCTTCTTTAGACTGGCACTTCTTTAGACTGACGCTTCTTTAGACTGACGCTTCTTTAGACTGGCCCTTCTTTAGACTGACGCTTCTTTAGACTGACCCTTCTTTAGACTGACCCTTCCTTAGACTGACGCATCTTTAGACTGATGCTTCTTTAGACTAGCACTTCTTTAGACTGACGCTTCTTTAGACTGACCCTTCTTTAGACTGACCCTTCCTTAGACTGACGCATCTTTAGACTGTCTAAACAGCATTGAAAATTGGCTTTCCATGGTCTACCAAGTTAAGCCAAATTGTGGCGCCACTTCAGCACAGTTTTGCCGCATGCATCCACTTTCTGATAAGTCTCCCCCCATTGTCAAACATGTCTAAAATACATCAAGAATGTGTCCGAAACATATAATAAATTTGGTGCAAAGCATGAATGGTTTTTGGGACAAAGTAAGACCAATTTTTGGTGAATGCAGTCTAATAAATCATCTCTATGGGATCGTGCAGAAGACCATAATTTCTGTCAAAGTGCGATCCATGAAAGTATCGGCTCGCTCTCGGACCGGTGCAATTCTACGGGGCTGCGCACTATAGCGCCGTTCCTCTGTTATTCCTCCTGAAATTGTAGAAATATATGAACAGCTTCCATTTCTCAAACCATATAGATGGTTCCCGTTCGATCTCCGCTAACTTTACTAATAAACTACAGACTTCTGTTTTGGGTTGTTTTTTTTTAAGAAAAGCAGATGAAGTGCAGACGCCGATTTCCAAGGCTTTCTCTCTCCTATTACCTCAGTGCTGGTGTGGCCGGAAATGTTTCACTTCTCCGCTGCAGTCCTGCAAGTACTTACGTGGTAAAGAATTTTCCATCCCGTTCCATGGCACCTTATGTGTCATCTTTGGCACACCGCCATCTTTCATAAAGTCGTCTGAGTCCATGTTACTCTTAACATTTACCAGAAGTCTTTTTTTTTTTTTAAGTGGGAAAATACAATGACTTTTTATAAGTTTTTTTAGGCTCTGACTGCAGATTTAATCTTTTGTCTAAATTCAAGCTCAAGCATTCTGGTACGTACCCGCTGCCATTTATGCCGTACACCTCCGAATGTTCAAGGTCAGGAACGACAGACGGGGTGATGCATTCAGTCTTTTTTTTACATGGCAGCGAATGTAAGGCTTTTTTTGCTTCCGAAATATTTTGGTACAAAATGTTAATGCCTTTCCTGAGTGTTCACTGCGAACATGTTGCTTTTTCTGTTTCCCATGTCACTTTAAACAAAATCATATATTTGCATGAAATAAGGCCTGTTGACGTGTGTGTTTTAGTCATTGCTAATATTTCCCATAAAATTGCACAATTTCTAAGAATATAATATTGTGCTGTTCCTCTGCTCTTCCTCCTGGAAAACTAAATTTAAAATAGGCAACAAGGCATTACCATTTTCCTCATCTGTAGGGTGGAATAATGATGCCAAGTTGTCAGTTTACTCATATATTTCCAGGAGATTCTAAACTGAATTACGGTAAATCGTGTAAAGAAGACCTGCCACGTCTCCACTTACGCCTTTCCTCTATTATGCCTCCTGGAAATATATGAATAAATTTACAATTTGCAATTATATTTCTTTTTTTTAAGAGGGTGTCTGCCAAAAAAAAAGAGATTAGGGGTATGCCCCACCGACTGCTGAACTGTCCATTGATTACGGTAATACTTTTCCAAGAGGAATAATAGAGGGATGATCCAGGATTTAAAGGCTAAAAAATCTGTTATGTTGCTTGACCGCTGCAGCAAATCAACACCCACTGATTGCTCACGGCTCCCAATATTCCGTCAAAGTGGAAATGCACTTGAGTGTCTGTCCATCCTGGCTTACAGATAGGAGTCCCGAGTGGGTCATTTGCTGGTGGAAAAAGACATAGATCTGCGTTCCCCCATTCTTGTCCTCTGCTGATCTGTATCACCTGTACGATGCTCTTGGTCCAGTATTGCACTGTACATATAATATAAAACATAGTTTCTCCTCTAAGAAGTTACCAAACGATGCGATAATGCACAATAAGTGGCTAAATATTGGACAGGTCATTGCTTCCCATAAAATCAACACACTCCTCACCTATTGTTGGCTACAGGATGTTCTTGTTTTCCCTTACACCTGAAGTCCTGCATTTACAAACATAAGCACATGAGTAGACAGGTCACTTTCTCTTTCAAGGTCAAGGTCGAGCTTTGGCCCGCAGCCCCCAATGCCTCTCTTAGCCACTCAGCCCTGTTCTTCCAAAACCAGCTTCACCACCATGACAGAAGATCAGCTCTCCATTCTTCTGTCAAGATCGCACCTCACCACTTGCGCGCTAGACCCACTCCCATCCCACCTCATCCCTAACTTTGCCACAGTCTTCATCCCTACTCTCACACACCTCTTCAACCTTTCACTTACAAACGGTGTCTTTCCTTCATCCTTCAAACATGCCTCAATCACACCGATCCTCAAAAAACCCTCCCTCGACCCATCCTCTGTGTCTAACTATCGCCCGATATCTCTTCTCCCCTACGCCTCAAAACTACTGGAACAGCATGTATATCTCGAACTGTCCTCCCACCTCTCCTCCTGTTCCCTCTTTGACCGGTTACAATCTGGCTTCCGACCGCATCACTCAACTGAAACTGCCCTAACTAAAGTCACTAACAACCTGCTAACCGCCAAGAGCAAGCGGCACTACTCTGTCCTCCTTCTCCTGGACCTGTCTTCTGCCTTCGACTCCGTGGACCATTCCCTCCTGCTACAGATTCTCTCATCTCTTGGCATCACAGACTTGGCCCTATCCTGGATCTCATCATACCTAACAGACCGAACATTTAGTGTCTCCCTCTCACACACCACCTCCTCACCTCGCCCCCTGTCTGTCGGTGTTCCTCAAGGCTCAGTCCTAGGACCCCTACTCTTCTCCATCTACACCTTCGGCCTGGGACAACTCATAGAATCCCACGGCTTGCAGTATCACCTCTATGCCGATGACACGCAGATCTACCTATCTGGACCTGACCTCACCTCCCTACTGATCAAAATCCCACAGTGTCTGTCTGCTATCGCAGCCTTCTTTTCTGCTCGCTTTCTCAAACTGAACATGGACAAAACAGAATTCATCATCTTTCCCCCACCTCATTCTTCCCCTCCACCAGACCTATCCATCAATGTCAATGGCTGCTCGCTTTCCCCAGTCCCGCATGCTCGGTGCCTTGGGGTGATCCTCGACTCTGCCCTCTCTTTCAAACCACATATCCAAGCCCTCGCCACCTCCTGCCGTCTCAAACTCAAAAATATTTCCCGGATCCGCGCATTCCTCAACCATGAAACCACAAAAAAACTATTGAAGTTTCTTCAGCTTAAAAAAAAATCATTTTGTAAAACTTTTTTTTACAGATAGGGAAAAAAGTGACCAATTTTTATGGACTGTCTTGTAATTTCTGAAGGGTTGGCAACCAGGTTGGGCTCCATTCTGCCAGGTTGTGGCTACCTCTGGTCACTAGAGGAAACAGTAGATAAGAGACTTTCTTTCCTAAAGTGGATCCCCGGTCCATTAAACATTTATAACATATCTCGAGGCACTTTGTATAATTTGCCATGAGAGTACAGAATTCATGGAAGAAATAAAAAACAGCTTTGAGTACATTTTGGCTCTTGAAGCCACTTTACACTCATTCATGACCATTAACGTAGAAGATAGTAACGATGAGTGATTCGATTTGCACTACTCTGGTCCGAAGTTCAGGGTCTTCAGTTCTCGAAGTCCTGGGCATGTCTAGAGCTTACAATGCCCCGTTGGAGCTTAATGTAGGTTATGAGGCATTAATCCTGACGTAATGATATAACCTCGCCATGACTAGTAAGTGCCGAAGTTGCCCAGGATGCCAAGCGCAGAAGTGAAGATCAGCCAGATCTGGGCAGCACAAATCGAATTGCTCATCCCTATCATACTGGCCAACTTTTTCGAGAAGACAATTCCATCTAGAAGACCTTTTTGTCATACTGTTTTGGGTGGTTGTATGAAAGAAGTTTCACTGTATGTTGTGAACTTTTACGGGTACAGAGATTGGTGTGAATGATTGTATGTAAATACTGGGTAATAAATAAGTGCATACATACGGTACCTCCTATAAATGCTCCTATATGGTAGCGTGTGAAACGTTTTCCACTATGGTCTGGAAATTTTCTCAGCTCACAGCACAGATACATTACATTTATATAACTACAGTCATGGAGATGTCCATCTATCACACTGTCTATAATCGCTGGAAACATCTTTTCATTTTATGGTCCATTTCCTTTAATTGAATATCAACCGGGGATGTATTTTATTGTTATTCCTGTTGAGCTTTTGTCGATTTAAGAAAAAGTAGATCTAAATAAACACACGTGACATTGGTGGGGTAAAAAGTACACCCTCCGAGTTCTGTCTCATTGGGAATGGTTGACATGTTCTATGGGTAAATATGATTATGAAAGACCAAAAGATCCTAGTTGTAAAGAAGGGAAGAGAGGTGGTCAACCAAAAAGATCACTGGAATTGGAAGACCTTAGTAGTCTTTTGTGCCAATCTTTAGTGTTTGGGACCTCCCGATTGTCTACTGTAAAAACAATAAAGCTGGCCGAACTCTTTTCCTAAGTAACTCCATGAAAAACATGCACTCAGTTCCGTGGAGCGTGCAAGTGTTGTTAAAGGGAGTAGCTACAAGACAGTTCCGGTGGCAGGTTAACTCCCCTGGTAAAAATGGAACTGGTATGTTGAAATTCAACATGCCAAATCCTTTTGTCTCCACCATAGAACAAACAAATTACATCTGAAAATGTTACGGACGTTAGAAGATGGCCTATACCTTTGGCTGTGGGTTCTGCTGACCTAAGTCCACCTATAAGACTTTGTACTAGAAGATGTTGTGATGGTTGATTTGTAAATAGACCATCTCAAGATGGTTAGATAGTCCAGAAATTCAGTAAATCCCTCTTAGCAGTCAGAAAGAAATATATTTGTTGGTCTTCTTCTGGACCAACACTACATGATGTCAAACTAGATGGACCTTTTCTTTTTCAACCTTCTTCAGACTAGGTCTTGCTGCCCTAGCGTTATACATTCTATAAGTATTTTGGTTGAACATTCAAGTTTTTAGCATTTAATTGACTGTATAATTTGTTTTCTTTCCCATAAATCTAATTTTTGTTTTCTCCTCTTTCATGATTTAGAATGTATCCATCTTTGAAGAGAGGGCCCACGTACTTTACATGTCCTTGGAGAAATTAAAATTCATTGATGACCCCGAAGTGTTCCTCAGAAGATCGGTTCTCATCAACAACTTGATGAAAAGAATCCATGGCGAGATTCTCCTGCAGAACAACTGGTGTTTTTCAGCCTGTGCCCTGAGTGGGGCATCAGCACAGGAATGGTTTGTGCCCCAGGATTGTCCTTATCGGAAACGTCTTCGTATTGCCAAGGACGACAGTAGCCTTCAAACTTGTTGTTTTTACCAGGAATGTGGCAGCCATTACCTAAACATCCCATTTGCCGTTAACACCAATGGAGGGCATCTTGCAGCTTCTTCCTGTTCATCTAGTAGCTCTTTGCCTTTGCCCGGATGCTCTCACCATATGGAATACAGCATGGCAGATGCTCCTTTATACAGGAACAGCATCCAAGGGCCTTCCTGCGGGGGGTTTGTTTCCAATTCAAAGCCTCAACATAAGTTAAATTTGCACGAGGAATCAGCAGAAGAAAAAAGGGGCACGCACAGTTTTAGCTGCGAAGCTTCCAATGCGGGTGGTACCCATGAACGCAAAGGCCGATTTTATGATTTTTTGGCAACTGGTTGCAATGATAAGAGTAGCATAAGTGAACCATGGAAAAAATCTCTCAGGAAGAAAGAGGTTTTTCCAGGTAATAAACTTTGCTGCAGCAAAGGAAATAAGATGTGAGCGGCGCGTTAACTTTATGATTATTTTCGTTATTTCTGTTGTTGCATAAAAGTGGGGTTCTGTTCTGCAGTGGAAATGGGATTTTTTGTAGCTTTTTATGGTGATAATGAAATATTCCCTATGCAAAAAGGGATATCTGGTATGAAACAAATGTCAGTGTTTTTATTTGTGTAATATAGTTTATGAAATGTATTAGATCACATTTACAGTTATCATTATTTTCGGTACTGTCCTTGATTTGGGCTTTTACTATGGAGATGGATTCATAGCACTATACTGTGCCTCACGTACGTCAGACAAGTCTTCACACTTGTCAAGAATTCAAAACTGGATACCATCGTACACACATACTAGATATGTGTAGGAGTACCCAGTTTGACTGTTGGTCTTCTTACTGGAGACCTCCTTTTGCCATTGGAGGTAAGGCCAAGGGCATGAAACAAGCCTTATTCAGGTGCATCTAAGATCCAACCCAGCTAGGATATTTCTTTTTTAACGAGCATTGCAATGTATTTTTCTCCTCATCTGCATTTCTGCTGTAGTGACCTTCATTTTCACTTTTAATATTTGTATTAAAATAAATATTGAGCTTACGACGTAGTCATTTATTTCATACTAACATCTGGCGTCGATGAGTTGACCTACGTAGCAGGACAGAGCTACAATGAACACATTGCTGGCCAACTGAGGTATCAAAAACATAGCTTTTCACAAGACAGGCACATGGCATTAGTGGTGGCAACTCAAGAATGCCTGGGGAGGGCATTTGGGGACCTAATGTTTTTGTGGACATTCTGGTCTGCCCCTTGCTGACTGCTGGTGGTTCGACAGCTGGAAATCCCAACGATTTAAAAAACCGGGCTCCTCAGCAAATCTTCTTAGAGCTCCTCAACAAGTCTTACTAGAGATCCTCAACAGGTCTTCGTAGAGCTACTCAACAGGTCTTTGTAGAGCTTCTTAACAGGTTTTCGTAGAGCTCCTCAACAGATCTTCGTAGAGCTCCTCAACAAGTCTTAGTAGAGCTCCTCAACAGGTCTTTGTAGAGTTCCTCAGCAGGTCTTTGTAGAGCTCCTCAACAGGTCTTTGTAGAGCTCCTCAACCGGTCTTTGTAGAGCTCCTCAACAGGTCTTTGCAGAGCTCCTCAACAGGTCTTTGTAGAGCTTCTTAACAGGTTTTCGTAGAGCTCCTCAGCAGATCTTCGTAGAGCTCCTCAACAAGTCTTAGTAGAGCTCCTCAACAGGTCTTCGTAGAGCTCCTCAACAGGTTTTCGTAGAGCTCCTCAACAGGTCTTTGTAGAGCTTCTTAACAGGTCTTCATAGAGCTTCTTAACAGGTCTATGTAGAGTTCCATTACGAACAGAGCAGAGATGTGCATGTTCGGCATCGGCTCCATAAATTGACAATGAGAATGCCAGAAATAGTGGAACACTGTACTCCTTTTTCTCCCATAATCCTATAGACATTGTATGGAATAGAAGTCGTGCATGTGTACCTCTGCTTGATTCTAGGCGGGGTTCTACAGAGACCTGTTCTCCAGATTAATATCAGGATCGTTTGGGGGTCCCAGTGGTCAAATATCCAGCAATCAAAGAGTTATCCCCTATAACCATGGATGGAAGATAAGTTTTGACTTTGGGAAACCCGTTTAAAAGGAGTGTATAATACAAAAATGACCAATTTGTTTAAATCAGATTTTTTGTAACTTTTTTTTACTATTTTTTATATCACAATCTATAGTAAAAATAAATATAAAAAGTCAAGCAATTTTCAGACTGAATACAAAGCCTGAGACGAGACTATGTAGCCACATGGTCATAGGCTTTAATATACTCTAACACATTGGCTTTCTACAGGACAAAGGTCATTTGTAGGGAGGGGAGGATATAAGCTGTGTTCATACTGTACATAGAGGTGTTATCAGTCATTGTACAGGATGGGGAGGAGGTGAGCTGTGACATCAGCTATTGTGAATGGTGGATCCTGTGTTATCTACTGTATATAGAGTTGTTATCAGTCATTGTACAGGAGGGGGAGGAGGTGAGCTGAGACAACACCTATGGTGAAAGGTGGATCCTGTGTTATCTACTGTATATAGAGGTGTTATCAGTCATTATACAGGAGGAGGAGGAGGTGAGCTGTGACATCACCTATTGTGAATGGTGGATCCTGTGTTATCTACTGTATATAGAGGTGTTATCAGTCATTATACAGGAGGAGGAGGTGAGCTGTGACATCACCTATTGTGAATGGTGGATCCTGTGTTATCTACTGTATATAGATGTATTAAAAGTTATAATACAGGAGGGGGAGGAGGTGAGCTGTGACAACATTTATTGTGTATGTCAGATCTTGTGTTATCTACTGTATTTGGAGGTGTTATCAGTCATTGTACAGGAGAGTGATGAGGTGAGTTGTGATATCTCATATTGTGAATTGTGGATCCTATGTTATCTACTGTATTAAGAGATGTTACCCTGTCTGTAATGTCAGTGAATCTGCTGAAAAGTCAATTGTACAGAACAGGAAGTGAAAACTCTAGTATTAGACTTAGTGGGCATTATGAAAATTGCAAAATTTCAGATTTTTTTTATATAGATAGTGATATGATATATTGAAAAAAAATATTTAATTAAAATGTAGTAAACATAAAAACCTGATTTAAACAACAGGAAATTTTCTGATGACACGTTCCCTTTGAAGTGGACCTGTGACCACTCCTGACATGTCTTAGTAAATGCTAGCATTCCTGTAAAAATAATAATTCTGTTTCTGATTATGGGCCATGCATTGAGAATTTGATGGGTTACCAAAGAATGGCCTTTAACCTATGGTTCATCTGTTGTTGAAAGACTACAACTCCCAATGTGCGATAACAATCCCAGGTCACATCGGAAGTTCACAGGTTGGAAATCCAAGTAAAATTGACCTTCATGATGTCTTATATTCCTCCATAAGCCTGATGCTAAGCACTATACGTAACCGCCAATGATTTGGAGGCAGCCAGGTCTCCGCTGTGCATGGAAAAATCTCAGAAAAGCCATAGTGTTGCATCGGCATGGCGGCTCGTTCAGTCTCAGGATTGCTGGTCTTCGACTAATCATATGGTATAACCTGGTAACATGCCATCATTTTATAAGATGAGAAGAGATGATTTTTACTTTTATGTTTTTTTTAAAGGTATAAATTCAATAAAACTTCTCCAAAGGACCGTTTCATTTATTAGATGACCAATCCACATCTGGACCAGATTGTTTCTTATCTAGGGACCTCTATTTTATTTTTTGCTGTTCATCTCACAAAGGTTTTCACTGTATTCGGTTTAGAACTATTTTTGGAAGAAGCATAGTATTGGAGTCATTATAAGTGATGGGAGAATCGGTCCCTGGTCTACGTCAAGGACAGTACTCCGAGGCTGCTGGTCCGGAGCTCTGAGCGCCATCTCTGACCTGTCAGCATTCGCAACTCCTCTTTCAATTAGTCGACCTGGCGCACCGCCCATTGTTGCACTCATGACGTCGTGCCAGGTTGGCTATCAAAAAGAGGAACCGGAGTTGTCGAAATGTAGGACTCGATTCACAAAGCTCCCATCCAGACGCTATGAAAAACTGACCTGGTTACTGGACCAGAGTTCTGTCAATTTATTTGCCCATCTCTAAAATATATTTCAGAGGGTTCCTGGCGCCCACTGAAGTCACCCAAACATTTACGGAGGCATATTTTCAAGGCAATGTTCCATGGACAAAAAAATATGCAAAGTTACTCATCTCATACCAACCAAACATGGGATCTCTGGATGGGGCAAAACCCCTAAATTGTGGATCTCTGGTTTGGTCAGTGTGACTTACTGTGCATAACTAATGTATAAGAAAAGTGGGAAACTCACCAACATTCCTGTTTGGAATAAACCCTGAAAATGGAATGTTTCCATCTATATGTATGTGTAATAACAATCTTTAAAGAGGTTTTCCATATTTCTGTAAATAAGTTGAGATAAATTGATTGTCTAATAATAATTTCCTAATTCCAAACAGCCCCTCCAGTGATATCAAGCATTTATTTCATGTATTGTTAGAAAGTTAAAAAAAATCACTCACTTTGGTAGCAAAGATATCCAGACTTCAGGTTTGCAGTTTTGGTAGAAATCAGAGGATTGGTACGGTTAGAGTAGGATAGGGGACGAAGAGTTATCAATAGGTCTTTGGCCTATGAGCATAAAATGCAAGCTATGAAGTCAGTGCTATGCTGAAGGAGCTGGTAGGGGTACAGGCAGCAGTTAATGATGAGGAGTGGCCAGGCAGAGCTAGCGCTAGCAGTGAAGCCAGTGCTTTGTAGTGTGGAAACTGTACTCCTAAGTGTCACCAGAAGCAGCAAAATGGTGAAACACAGGATAAACTTGTAATGAAGCCAGTGCTTAGCAGTATGAAAACTGTACTCCTAATTGTCACCAGAAGCAGCAAAATGGCGAAACACAGGATAAACTTGTAATGAAGCCAGTGCTTAGCAGTATGGAAACTGTACTCCTAATTGTCACCAGAAGCAGCAAAATGGCAAAACACAGTATGAAAACAAGTGGGTCTGTGATGGTGAAATGGGGTTGAAAAGTAAGAAAACTACACTTATAAATGTTGGCACCTCATTTCCAATCGCTTACATACCGCTGTTACAATTGACGAGGCATCTGAACTACATCCAGCAACAGTTAGATTGGGGTCCCAGCCTCATAACACCGCTCCTGACCCTGCTACATAAAAACAGAGGCTGATTCATTAAGACTGGCATTAGAGTCTTAAAGAACCCACTGGACTACGATTCATTAAAAGATGCAAGACATCTATTTAGTGGCTTGTACCTTGCCAGGGACTGGAGTAGCATTTCTTGGCGTAAGGAATACTGTCACTTTTGCTGAAATTTACAGGATGGAGTAGCACTGCCCCAACTCCTCCAAAGCTCCACCCATTTGGCTAAGCTGTTTCATATTCACTTGAAACTACAGGTTGCACAAAAATGTTGCAATTTTTTTAACTGTTTTACACCAGTTTTCTGCCGAAAACACTTGGTTGAATCGCCCCCAATGTGTGTACAGGGCCAGGTATTGGTGTCAGCCATAATCGTGATGGAGGACCTGGGCCTAGGACTTATTTGGTCATTATCTGCTTTCTAAATATCCTAAATGGCATTTTCTTGCTGGTATGATTTGTACTTTGGAAGCAGTCGGGGGCTCCACAGATATTGTGCAGACCTCCCTCCGCCATATATTGAATATTATTACGGTCAAGGTTGAAATTGGAAGAGAACGATTTAACATTTCCCAGATAAAACCGAGCCGAGGATCGGATTTTACAGGATGTAAGTCGGCCTGGTGTTGATTTGTGGTTTTTACTAATACACACAAAACCCATTGTTTGTGCCTGCCTGGAAACTGCTGTTAAGAAAACCACATATTTGTTTTATATTTTCTGCATTTTTTTTTTTACAGACCACATGTCTTTAAGGCTTCACAATGCGACTTCTGGAGCCGTCTATGTACGCATTCCAGCTTCTTAATGATGGGAGACATTATGTGTCTGTGACTTAATCTTTTTGGACTCAGAGGATGTCAATTAGGATTTTACATCACGCTTTAATGTCATATAATAAATATATGTAATCGACACATAATCTATAATAACCGTTTACTAATGCAATATATGATTTAATGCGACATTCTCTATTTCGGAAAAGGACATGCCGTAAAAGTACATAGCTCTTCAAGGACAAGACATGGAGAAAAAGTGATCAAAACTGAAGCAAAGGAAAAAAGGGGATGAGCTGTCCTAGAAAACCAATCAGATTCTAGCTTTCATATTTCATTGACCAATTTGAAGATTAGAGAAGCAATTTTATTGGTTGCTATGGCCAACAGCTTCTCTGTTCCTTTTTCATTAGTTTGATAACTTTTATCATGGCTGGCAACAGTACGCAGTGAACCCGGGCAAGTGCTGGAGTCCACAGAACCAGGGGAGACCACCTTAGCCCTTACAGGTGTCAATTCATGCGTCGATGGTGGATTGGCACGCCGTATGAAGCTGGGCCTGCTTCATACAGGATGGGTGTTGGCTGTATTATACAGCTGGCACCGGAATCTAACTGCTGCTATCGGAGTTAGGGCCCCGTCTCACATAGCGACTCACCAGCGATCGCGACAACGATATGAACTTGTCAGGATCGCTGCTGAGTCGCTACATGATCGCTGCTGAGCTGCCAAACAGGCAGATCTCAGGAGCGATCAGGACGGCGAGTACTCCGGTAACAAGCGACACACGTCGGGGGCGGCGCTTAGTAACCCGCTGTGTACCTTGGTTACCAGCTCCCCTGCACCAGCGCGCTGGTATCTAATGTACACATCGGGTTTCCTGGCGCCTGGAAACCCGATGTTTACCTTGGTCGCTGCATGTCAAACTTGGCAAGATCGCTTCTGAGATCGCTGTTGCGTCACAAAATTTGTGACTCAGCAGCGATCTCGCTATGTGATATGTTAGCTATGATCGCAGCAGTTTAACATCTTAGATAAAGCTGACAGTTAAGAAATTTGCATTTACGAGATTGAAAATGGGGTGATCCTTCCAGCCTCCATTGTCCCCACGGCAACAAGAATACAGGGTGCCAATGGCTCTGTCACATCAGCTGGGGTAGCCTATTGAAGACCCCCGTGTCTGCTGTGTTTGTACGCCATAGGCAACGCTTCATAGGAAATTTTACAATTCTCTCAATATTACAGCATCGCAGTGTATTATAGAGGCGATCAAGTGATCACAAGTTCAAGTCCCCTAAAGAAATAGGGAAAAAATGGAAAAATATATATATAAAAAAATTATAAATTCATA
>VIAB01011540.1:24792-35867 GCA_009801035.1 Oophaga pumilio
AATATCCAAATGGCCCTTGGCAGAAAAGAGATTCCTCTCCCCTGGTCTATGAGACCATGCTGAGCTTCAGAGGGGCACATTCAAGGGTGGTGGTGGACACATTAGGTTTCAATTTGGAGTTGGTTTATATACAGTAAATTGGGATCTCTACAACTTGTTTCCACTTTTTATCTTGATAGCTTCCAAAAAGATTTGTAAAAAAAGGGAAAAAAAAAGAAACAAACATAATTACCATGAATTGCTCAAGGCAAATGCATTAACCAAAAAAAGTGCTTCTATTAACATAGATATCACACGCTGCACCTTGAAATATCGTCTCAAAGTGACAGCGGAGGATTATACATCCATTAAGTAAACGGTGATATTTTTTTTTGGTAGTCATTTCCTTTTTTTAATCTCTATTTCATATATCTATATACACTACACAGACACTTATTCAAGCAGTTTTTGAATACTAAAAAAAAAAATTCTAGAAAAAAAAACAATAAAAGGGATTGAAGGAAAAAACATAATGATGTCTAATAAACACGCTCTCTCAAGGTCTCTATGGCAACTGGCTGCTGCCGGAGATATTTTATATAATGAGGAGCTCAAGACAAGGGGCGCACTTTATGTCTCAAATAAAATAAATGTCAATTTTCTTTTAACTCCTTAACTTCAAAGTATCAAAGCTTCCTGTTTTTTTTGGCCTATATATACACACAGGCTCAGATATAAACACGTTTTTTCTGATCAGTTTTGGGGTAATACGGGATCTGTGGAAAATGTAAAAAAAATAAACATGTATTCGGACACATTTGGTAGTTGGAGACATCCAGGAGAGGGTTGTGAGAATAATCCTTTATTGCATCATCATTCAAAAGTTACAAATGCGGCATGGTAACTTTTCAGCGATAATGCAATAAAGATTTGGAAACATTCGATGCCTTGAAAATTTGTTTTTTGTTCCTGAAAAAGCCTGTGAGTCCTGTTTTCCCAGCCCACTCAATGAGAAAGCCTGTGAGTCATGCTTTCCCCACCCACTCAATGAGAAAGTTTGTGCGTCCTGCTTTCCTCACCCACTCAATGAGAAAGCCTATACCATAAATCCTGCTTTCTCAGCCCATTTAATGAGAAAGCCTGTGAGTCCTGCTTTCTCAGCCCATTCAGTGAGAAAGCCTGTGAGTCCTGCTTTCTCAGCCCATTCAATGAGAAAGCCTGTGAGTCCTGCTTTCCCCGCCCACTCATTGAGAAAGTCTGTGAGTCCTGCTTTCCTCACCCACTGAATGAGAAAGCCTATACCATAAGTCCTGCTTTCCCAGCACACTCAATGAGAAAGCCTGTGAATACTGCTTTCCCATCCCACTCAATTAAAAAGCCCGTGAGTCCTGCTTTCCCAACATACACAATGAGAAAGCCTGTGAGTCCATCTTTCCCTGCCCACTCAATTAAAAATCCTGTGAATCCTGCTTTCCCTGCCCACTCGATGAAAAAGTCTGTGAATCCTGCTTTCCCTGCCCACTTAATGAAAAGTCTGTGAATCCTGCTTTCCCAGCCATCTCAGAGAGAAAACCTGCTAGTCCTACTTTTCACACCCACTCATTAAAAGAGGTGGCAATCCTGCTTTTCCCACCCTTTCTCATTGAGAAAGCCCATGAGAATAGCTTCCTACACCCACACAGAAAAAAATCTGAGTCCTGTAAACACCACCCACTTAAAAGCATGAAAGCACAAGAGTCCTATCTCCTTTACCCACTTCCAGAGAAAGCCTGTGAGTCCTTCTTTTCCCACCCACTCATTAAGAACACCTGTGAGTCCTTCTTTACCCACCTACTCATTAAGAAAGTGTGAGTCCTGTTTTCTCCATCCGCTTAGGCCTCTTTCACACTTCAGTCGTGCGACGTCAGTCAAAATCAGCCAAAGTGTGAAAAAAATGGATCCGCCATTTTTTTTTGGCGGATCCGCTTTTTTCCCATTGACTTGCATTAGTGACGGATTTTGATGGATGGTCGTCCGTTAGGTCCCTTTTTTGGCGGATCCGTCATAAATTTGGCGTCCGCCATTTTGAAAAACGTACAATGCAACGTTTTTTGTGTCCGCCAAAATGGTGGACTATGACGAATCCGCCGCGTCCGCCGTTTTGTATAATGGGCGCCTATGGGTGGCGGATCCGCCTGCATCCGTTTTTGACGGAATCTGCCAAGCGGATCCGTTGCTTCCATAGAAAATGATGAAAACACTGTCCGGGCCCTCTCTCTCTCTCCTGTGCCAGACATGCGTACATGCATTTTCCGGGTCGAAAAATTAATGATGGATCCGTCTCAAAACGGATCCGTTCTGCATCCGTTTGTCCACTTTTATGGCGGATCCGCTATTTTCACACTTTGGCGGATTTTAACTGATGTCGCACGACTGAAGTGTGAAAGAGGCCTTATAGAGAAAGCCTGTGAGTCCTTCTTTCCCCTCCCACACACAATGATTGACAGTTTAGTTTTCCTTGTATACAATGCCATACAGTAAAAGCAGTGTGGGCAGAGAAGGTTGGCCTCACAAGCTTTCTCTATGAGTGAGTGGTGGGAGCTGGAGGGAGCAGGACTGAGAGGCTTTTCCTATGAGTTGGTGGAGGGAAGTGGGACCCACCAATTTTGTTCTATGAATCTTGGCAGCATTTATATGTGAAAATGCTGAATGAAATCAAGGAAAACAATATATGTAAGACATCTGCATTCCCCCTCTATCATATGATCCCCTTAGATAACATATATATTATATTCACTTTAAGGGTGGGTCTGAGGAGAGGTTGCTTTCTCATGGAGCCGTCCCTCCGCAATGTAATGCACAGAGCAGATCACTTGCGAGCTTTTATAGAAATACTACCCAGTAGAATAATCTGTATACTTTTCCTTCTGGTCTACTTTGGTCTCTGCCTATTTAGTGCAATAGTTTCCTCTATTTTTGGTCCAGCAGAACATTAAACCAGCTGTATTACTGGAAACAAAGTGTAGATTAGTTCCACTGTGCAGATCATCTAAATTGTGTAATGGTATAATTACAATAATTAATGAACAAATTATAAATGAAAACAGTCTTTTCACTTTTCTGACTACTCCATAAATACATTCACAATGACTTTAATATGTTGACATTTTGCACTGGTTGTTTTACTCCTTGGCACATTGTGGGGAGCGTTAATTGAGATGTATCCAGCACTGTACTGGGCAGAGTCCGCACCTCACACTAGTAAACAATAATTAACAGTAATTAATGCTAATCCTGCAAGTTATGACTTCACACCCTACACAAAGGACTTTTTATGGTCTTTGTTCTGCACATACCTGTCCACATAGAAAAGGAATGTTTTTTCTAATTATTACTTACAGGGACCCCCCACCGATCAGCTGTTTTCAGCTGTGTTCCCTTATAGAGACAGTGAACACAGCTGGAACAGCAAAGCTCCGATAACTTGTGTAATGGCTGTTACAGCTCAGCTCCTATTTAGGATCTCCACCAATCTGATATTGATGACTTATACTAAGTATAATATTCAGTTTTTGGATCTAAAAAACACAAACATCACAAAGCTCTAAAATCTAAACGTTTGGGTGGGGTTACTGTCTCTCGTTCGGCAGAGGTGTGTCTAGGTTTTTCGGGCAACTGGGGCAAGAATTCAGTTTGTTCTCCCCCATGCGGTTTGAGTAGTCGTCCTGTGACTGCTCATTCATATGCAATTTGGACATTTACAGTCATGTGCCGACAAGCTGCTCTTCATATTTCTCTCAACGTTCTGTGAAAAACAGAGAAGCAGGAAGAAATAGCGAGTTGTCACATGACCGTATGTATGAAAATCTCATATGAGTGAAGTGGCCATATAACAATTGCTGGAGTTAGCAATAGAGCTGAATCCTGACAGCGAGTATATTACACGTTGTTAGGATTGGCTTAATTTTATAATTAAATGGCTTGCCCAGGTTTGTGATGAAAGTCTGCAGTCACTTTTAGGATTCTCCCATGATGGCGGCAAGAGTGGACAGTCATGTAAGGAAGTTGAAAACTTCGGGCCACATCCCGACTAGATGTGTCCGGCCACGCTCAATTCATTTTCATTGAGCAAGGCCACGCATGTCTAGTTGGCACGTCACAACATGTATGCAAATTGCAAACTTGCAGTTTAGTGACCTGCCACTCTCACCGCTGGCACCAGAGAATCACGCACTGTGAGAATGCAGAAGTCTACAGTCACCCTCCTTCCTTCATTTCTTCTTTCCATCTCCAGAGAACCCCTTTAAATTAAAAGGCATCCAGCACTCAACTCTTCAATATAAAAAAGTTACCACCCTCATAAAGTAAAAGCATGATCATTGGGAGTACGACCTCTAGGTCCCCCATTGATCACGAGAACATACGTACAGTGCCCACCGTATGAATGAACCTATGATCTATGGGACTGACCACTGCTTCTATGGATCAATGTGGGTCCTTAAGCCCAGGGCAGACCGATGAAACAAATATCTAGACCGTTGTTCCATGATGGTGACTAATCAGGCCCTCAAATAGTTAATAACTGCCTCGCAATACATTTCGATGCCGTGTGACAATAGGCATAAAACTAATTTCCTGGCCCAAATTATAATATAGTTGGTGCCAATAAAAAGGCAGAACGGATAATTGGTGCCTAGAGCAAAAAAAAATGATATTACAGTTACAAAAGGTTCTTATGGAAATAGAAATTGTTTTGTTTTTCTCTTTCTTATTTCAAGACGTTGAATACGGAAAACCTTGTGATTGTTTTTGTCTTCTCTTTCAGGTTCGGGGTGGGTGATGGCGTTTTTATACTACAGGCGAGAAAGAAAAATTAGAATCTGAAATTCTCAATCCTCCGACAGAAAATTTTGGGGTCTGAAACTCAGATGTTGTGAGGCTGTGACTGTGGGATTTATACAAGTATTGACGTCGAGATGCCCATAAGTGTTTAATGTGCACGTAATTGTGCTTAATTGTATTCATGAATCTGTTTATGGTGTTGTTTCTGGTTGTTACGCACTTTTTTTTCCCACGGTTGGTGGTAGTTTTCCTTGGGTATTAGAATGGTAGTAATAGAATGGATAATAAATGCAGCCCCGAGGTGGAATCTCTCCTGTGACCGGTCATACACAGAAGGTCCTGGTGAGAACCCAATGGTGACAAACTGGGGAGCATGGGGGTACAAGGATGCTAGCAGACAGTTGCCACATAGCACAGATGGCACCAATGCTATGTCCGAGGCTTCCATTCCCATTGGACTGTTGGCTGAACCCACCGATATCGGCAGACACGGCAGCCATTAGTCAAATAAAAAGCTGTGTGATTCCTGCTCTGTATGCTACATACATATATATATATGTACGCTACAGACAATTAATCAGTGGCCGTACCAAATGTCGGACCCCCACCAATCTGATATTGATGACCTTTGATAAGGATCAGTCATTACTATCTACGTTATGGAAAACAGCTTTGATAGTAAGGGCTCGATCCATCAATGCATGTCCGCCAGTTTTTTGGCATGAATACCTCTCAATTAATCACTTTTTTAATTTGTGAGAAATTCATCAAACGATTCGCGCCTTTTTTTTTTACTATTGTCTTTTGTTGTTTAATTACTTTTCTGATTTTTATGTCAGTGTGGTTTTTCCAGATGTTTTAGACAAATTAATCAAGTGTGACTCATTTTTCAAAAATTGCAAAATTTGCCGCAGATGTACTCCAATCTCTGCCTGGAGTGATTATATAGGTGCCATTTTGCGAAACTTGTGACTAAAAATTTGCAAAATGGGTCAAAGATTTAAAAAAAAGCATATTTTTTATTTAATATTTTTTATTCTGTGCAAAATTCATGATCCGTGTGCGCCATATTTTGAAGAATTTGGTGCAAAAAAAGTCAACAAAACCAACAAGGCAATAAAAAATGACTTACATAAACATAAATGATGAATTGGGGTCTAAGAGTTGGTGTATACAAGGATTTTTTTTTTAACATTGGAGGAATGTATATACAGCTCTTCGTAGGAATACAGATTTTTTTAAAATTATATACTGCAAGTATATAATAAAGAAGCCATATAAATACAGAATAAAACAAATACACATATATATTCAGTTCTGTACACATTAAATATAATATCAGGACTGTAACTGCTCTTATTGTATAAAATCCAGACATTTCTAGCAGATGTGGAGGTAAATAAAAGTAGGATTACATCTAGGTGTCCAGATGATCTTTTAATGCAGAGCACATACAGGAATGCTCCATGTGGCCGGTACTGACTGCAAAGTGGAAACATATCATTGCTAGATAGATGTCGTAGGCGTCCCGTGGGTCTGATCATTTCTAGGAAGAAATAAAAAGTGGTTTCAATGAAAATAATTTTATTGACCAAATGGATTCACTCCAGTCACTTCATAATCCGTCCAATATATGAGAGAATGGGGCTGAAAGATATCATCGTGATTGGTGTTAAATGAGCATTGTGCCAACATACTGAATGCAGTAGTTCTTCATAGCGCCCAGTCTAAGTAACAGGCAACTTTAATAGCAGAAATTTACAAGTTAATTGCACTACATTAGCCTTAGTATAATGATTGCAAAATCTTTAGGTGTCATAAATATTAAAGTTTTTTCTCTTGGTGTAAATGCTGCTGTTCTCCTGAATCCGGCGATGTTTTTTTTTTCTTTCTGAGCCTCTCCATTGCTGAGATACGGCCTCCTTCTCAATGCATGTCAATATAGTCTTGTAAGTCAAGTGGGCGTGATCATCAGCTGTTCCTCGTGGGCGTTTTCTTATGGCTCAAGCCCCTTTGGCTATCAAGACAAGATTTATATACATTGAAGAGTGGGGTCTTATCTCAGGAATGGAGAGGCGTACAAAGAAAAGAAAAACATCGCCGGATTCAGGAGAACAGCGGCATTCATACTAAGGGAAAAAAATTGCATATTTATGACGAGTGCCAGTTCTCCATTAAAGGGGCTGCCCAGTTTTAACATAGAGGGACTGAGTCAGCTCAGAAAGGAGTGGCGATCTTTCAGTTCTGTTTATCGTGTATTCTGTATTCTGAATTATTTTAGTTTGCCTTCAAAGTACTTCTTTTTGTGTCTGGGTGACCACATCATGAATAATTGTACAGAAGTTGTTGTGATACCATACATTTTGGTTCTAGGATAAATAGTCTTTGTGTCAGATCTTTCCAATTTGGAGGCTTGGAAAGTATAAGATGAAAAAACCAAGAGGTAATGGTGATCGATCAAATACGATTACACCTTACAAATCTCCTTTAGAGCACAGGGAAAACGGATCTGATAACTGAAGACACAAGAAGAGGGATCATATCACAAGGGGGTCAGGCTTCTGTTTGGAGTCATTTTGTAGAACATAAGAAATATCACATCTGCAGAACTTTTTCGACTGATCTAAAAAAAGGACACAAAACAGAAACCAGACGGACCGCTTAGTACTCAGTGGGGCCGCTCTGTTTCTGTTTGCCTCAGTTACATAACAGATACATTTTTTGCATTAATTTGTCAAAATGGAAATGTGAAACGAAACTGCATCAGCCCATACTCATCTTCCATTTTCCACGTCGAGGTACGTGTCTGACAGATCCACGAACAACTGTGTATGTGAAAGGGGGGTAATATTAAGACTGGATAAGGCCACGTTCAAAATACTGACCAAATACTGAACGTGTGAACGTGGCCTAGGAGTGAAAATATCCCCACAGGTGTCCACCAGACATGATAGAAATGGCCAAGTGCCCTATTGTCAGCTTAGGGCTCAGTCATTGGTATGGGGACGTCAGTGCAAATCTGCCCTGGAGGCTAAGTGCCACATAGCCACACCACCATGGCCAGGGATTTATGTTACAAGGCTGGGGCATCGAACTAAGGCTCTAGGTTTGCCTGCATCAAACCAGCTTTAGAAGGGTATTCCCATCTCAAAGATCCTATCCCAATATGTAGTAGATGTAATAATATTAGCAAATACCTCTAATTAGAAATGTGGTATAGTTCTTCTGATTCGCTATGTGACATACCCAATGTGCAGGGCAAGTTTAAGTATCCATGGTTACAACCAATAACAACTACTTGTCACTATATGAGTGGTCATAACCATGGATACCTAAGCTACTGCAATGCCGTGACATAGCGAATCAGAAGAACTGTACTACATTTGTAATTGGAGATATTTGCTAAAATTATTATTATTATTACACCTACTACATATTAAGATAGGATATTGGAGATGGGAATACCTCTTTAAATTCAACACGGGGTTAATGCAAGCAAAGGATATAGCAAAATCCCACTGAGTTGATTTGCAGATTTCTGTCAAATTCACATCTGCAATAGTAATTTATAAAAAGGATTATCTAACCGAAATTCCCATTTGCCCTGTTATTCTGATGACCTCATTTTGCTCCAAACCCTCATTATCAGCCCTCAGGGGTCTCCTGGGAATTCCACCCCTCAATGGTCTGTCACTTCCACGCCAGGGGAAAAACATTCACATTGAAATAGGAGAGTGCCAAGATTTACCGTCTGGAGGATGAGCCGTGTCTTGTCCGGCTCGCCACACCTAGTAATTGTAGAAGAAACGGCTCCTATGTAACACAGGAATTTACAGGGTGTGACCTTTTCTTTATATTTGCAGACAGTGGGAATTTATAAAGGCACAACCCTATTTGTCACAACGTGCAGGCCATTGTTTGTCTCTGGCCGAGTTATGTCCTTACGTGATCGCTCTTGTATCTTCATACATTCGAAAAAAGTAGGAAAATGTTGCCATGTCTGTCCGGCCAATTGTCACTTAAAGGGGCTTTGTAGGGCCAGAAACACATAGCTGCTTTCTTATAAAAAAAACAAAAACAAAAAATACAGGGATTGTGGTGGAGTAACATTTTTTTTCTATATTGGTTTAGATTGGTTCTAAGCAAATAAAAATAGTGATATTCACATCCCCGATCCCTGTTTCTACTTCCTGCTATAACAATGACATCACCAGCACAGAGACATGTGACAGTTGCAACCAATCACAGGCTGTAGTTGATCACTGCTGCAGCCAGCGATTGGCTGCAGTGGTCGCATTTCCCTGTTAAGGTGATTAATCGCTAAAGTAGGAAGTATTGACCTGCTGGAGATGGGGCAGTGTCAGAATGAGATGGCATGGGATCGGCGAGCTGAGTATGGCTTCTTTTATTCTTTCAATCCAATCTGAGCAGTCTGGCGGAAATATAATCTTTGCAGTCTGTCTTTCTGTACAGGACCCAGAGGGCGTTCAAGCTTACCTGATGGGATTTTTAGTGGATCTAATACAATCATTACTGACGGGGTACTGTTTGGCTCGCCTGGTGAGGTGGATTCCTGAAACTGTTAGTCAGGATGACCACATGGACCTAAAGTGTTGGCACAGCAGGCTGAAAGGCAAGTGGAACAAGTGAGGCGGAGAACACGAGATGCCACAGAACTATGAGGACTGATGCAGAGGAAAACAACAGGTCTGAAGTAGCACACAGATCAAGGAGACAGGTTGCACATCAGATTATAGCTTAATGTGAACAGTCTCTAATAACAATTCAACCAGTGGTAGCCAGAGGAGGGTTAACCAGCAGATTTTGCAGAAATCACAGGAGTTTGCAAAGATAAATTCAGCATAGTAAATAGTTGCTAAATAGCAGTTCATAATGCTTACTGCAAACAATGGGCCCGGGTGTAGCAAGTGGAAGGTTAAGTAGCGGGTCTAAGGGTTTGTAGAATTCACAGGAGTTTGCAAAGAAGAATGCAGCATACTCAATAGTCGCTTATATCAGTTCATAATGCTTACTGCAAATGATGGGTAAACCACCGTGTAGGAAGCGGTAGATTTATGGGGTTGTCCACTACTAGGACAACCCCTTCATAAGCTAAGTGTTCAGCCCCGATAAAATAATAAAGCCTATACTTACCTCCTGTGCCGGCGCCATTCCCGCAGTGACAGCACTCACTCTCCCTGGGGCTGTGATGCGGTGTTGTGACATGTGACGTCGGTGCCCAATCAGCACTGGTGTCACTGTCCCTAGTTTTGGACGCAGTGAACATGAAGAGGAAATCCGGGATCAGCTGCAGCATGGACTTCCTCTTCATATTCATTTTGTTCGAAGACGCAGACAGAGACTCCAGCGCTGATTGGGCGCAGGGCATCACGTGACACAACAACAGCACTGGGACTCAGAGTGCCGCCACCGCTGGAACGACACCAGCATGGGAGGTGAGTATAAGCTTTATTATTTTAAAGGGGTGGGACATTTAGTTTAAGAAGATGTTGTCCTAGTAGTAGACAACTCCTTTAAGCAGCAATTATGAAGGTTGGTAGGAATCACAGGAGAATGATGGCAAAACAAGACATTGGATGGTAGCAAATTCCAAACAAGCAGCAACTGAGCTCATTACAGGCTCAATTCCCATCCACAGGCGTGTGTACAAGTAGATCTTAGGAGAAGATGTCACTGAAGAACCCTGGACCACTTATAAGATCTGATGTGGAGCATAACAAAGGGCAATGGCCACAGGGGAAGGGAGCAGAGCTCGGCACTGAAAATGAGAGATATGCGTAACAGGTAGAATGGGAAAATGTAGTGTGAATGGGGAAAAAGAAGGAGCCCTGCAGAATTCAGTTGAGATAGTTAACCCCTTCATAGGGACTTAGGAGGTTATTCCCAATTTTGCTTTTTATGACCGGGATGGTAATAACTGCTTTTAGTTCTTGGTCGTAGCTGTACTATGCTGTTTGTGTAACTTACAAAGAAAAGAATGGGAGTTATGGAAATATACGCTATGCTGTTTTCATAACTGCGCAAACAGTTTAGAGCTGCTGCGCTCAGCTGTATTCATGGCCCTGTCACTGGTGGCCTGGACCTGGAGGCAGCTATTCCTGCCTCCACCATGAAAGGCAGAGATGGGAATAACTCTTTAATGCTTTCACTGCCTTAGACTAACAAGTATGTCTTTGTTAATAATGCAAATGGCAAAAGACTGACTGGCGCTTCCAAGCGAGTGTGAACAGGAGCATACTAGGAGCAGCCTACTC
>VIAB01011542.1:36308-51172 GCA_009801035.1 Oophaga pumilio
CCATTTTTCTGAATGGTTATCCATGCAATTCAGGGGCAACAGCTCGGGTGGACATTCCTGCAGTCACCATGCCAATTGCAAGCGCCATTAAAAGTTGTGGCATTGTGCTGTGTGATAAAACTGCACATTTTACAGTGGTCTTTTATTGTGGCCACCTTAAGGCACTACTGGGTAATGATTATGTCGTCATCTTGATATGCTATGACGTGGGTGGATTATCTCGGCAGAGGAGAAGAGCTAGCTAACACAGATTTACACAAATTTGTGATCAGTATTTGAGAGAGAAAGGCCTTTTGTGCACATAGAAAAAGTCTTAGATCTTTGAGTTCAGCTCATGAAAAATGGAATCAAGATCAAAAGTGTAGTGTTATTATTGTTCAGTGCAATAACTTAAGAGGATAAAAACTTTGATGGGAGCGCTTCTTTAACTATGTAGTAAAACAGCCATGTCCAATTTTTTTTCTCTTTAGCCTGAAAATCTATTATATTTTAGTCAAGAAGGAGCATCAAAAATTATGATAAGTGATTTTGGACTGTCTAAGATGGAAGGTAAAGGAGATGTGATGTCCACAGCCTGTGGGACGCCGGGATATGTTGGTAAGTGACACACTGTTCTGGTGACATGTAGATAAAAATGCAAATGTACAAGTATTAAATTGATGGCCGGTTCTCTCCATTAGTACAGTGCACTATTCTAATAGTAAGCGTATAGATAGAAAGTTGCAATCTTCAAATTGTGGCTCACCATTTTTTGTGAAACTTCTACTCCACAAATGCACAAATAATTAATAGTATTCAACACAGAGTTGGCTACAAAATAAACGTCTGGATAAAAACACGGGAACTGTGTACCCTTAGACTAGTTCTGGCGTTTAAGCATAAATGACATGTAACATTTCTATGTCGCACATTTATTCCATAAAGTCTTCATCGATTAGGATGTGATCTATGTAAGTGGGTCAAATTAATTCTTGCCACACAACAAGGACATTGGAAAGGCTCTTCTGGCTAAGACTTGGCATAATGTAAGTGTCTGTGACAAGCACAATCAGAAACTTCAGGTCAGACACATCATTTAGGTGACATTTTATGTATGCTGAGCACAATTCATCTCATAATTTTTCCACAGGCAACTAAAAAGATTACAGCTGTATATATGTGAATTTTACTTTAAAATTAGGTCCAGCTCAGTGATTTTTGTCATTTAACTTTAGATTGTCTTTGTGGTTAGTCGCAATTACAGCTCATCTAGATACAAGATGTGGACATAGGTTTTAGGACAACTACATATTATACATACAGGTGCTTTTATGGCATCCAGTTATAAATAGCAGAAATCCATAATATGGAGTTTGTCCCGTTTGCAGCTTCCACTCTTCTGGGAAGGTTTTCTACAAGATTTTGGAGTGTGTCTGTGGGAATATTTGCTCTTTCATCCAAATAAGCACTTGTGAGGACAGACACTAATGTTAGACGCAGCTTGAAAAATGCACCGAAAGCTCAGGGAACATAGCCTTAATCTCTCCTATGGAATCCAGTTCTTCGTGCATGACTTATATATGTGTATGTTTTGTCTATAAATGTAAATACTTAAGGATGTCTTATGCTTTCAGCTCCAGAAGTCCTTGCCCAGAAACCCTACAGCAAAGCAGTAGACTGTTGGTCCATTGGTGTTATTGCATATATTCTGTAAGTGCATTGAAGCAATATCTATAGAACAGAATTCATAGTCAGTTTATCATGTCAACAGGGCCCTATGCCAATCAGTATCGGGGCCATCAAGGATATCAGTTATGAACGCTCCAAAACTAAGACTGAAATACCAAAAAACTGGAGTAAACCGTCCATATAAAAATGATCACAATTTTTATTAAATTGACATAATATATAGGCAAACACATAATCAATGTATAATTAGAGATGATCAGTAGCAAGAGTCAGATGTTAAAACCATGGCATCCATTGTAACCTGGGATGGGATGAGAACATAACCAATTGTACTGCTATAAAGTGCTGGTGCTACAGGCACAGTCACAGTGACTGCCGTGTCTATAGGAGGACTACATGGCATCAGAGATCGCCTTCTAGTGATAATCTCCTGCTGATAAAACACTGTAGCTATTGAAAGTACAACAAGCAGCCCAGTAAGTGACACATCATTGGAATCAGGTTCTCTGCACCTACATCATGGTGCTCTTAGATTACATAGCAAACACTTGCTGACAGTTTCCCTTAAAGGCTTTACAGGAATAGTGACATAATAACACTGAGACCTTCATAAGGCCCCCAGCTGACATGAAAGCAATGACAGAGGGGCCCTAAGCCACTCTGCCATCTAAAGGGTTACCATACTAGACTTGGACTCCTTTCTGATCCCACTAGTTGCGGTGGTGTGTCCCCACATCTTGCCCACCCCCCATTTATGGAGTGAGCTGTGCTCCTGAGACCACTACATACAAGTCCTTCCAGCCTTACCATACATTTATGGCGGGTGTTGGGAAGAGGTAAGTCACATGTGTTGGCCTACCTCATATTGCAGACTTGCTTTTCCACCCAAAACATATACATGGCATTATGTGAAAGAATCAGAAGTAAGCAACATCTGTTTGGTAATTCTGCTTTATTTCCTTACAGAGGTAGTGACATTTGTCTGGGTTTCCACGACAGCCTCTTTTTGTAAAAAAAAAAATGAATGAAGAGAAGTGTAGCCACATTAGCTGTCACTTTGTGAGGTCAAGAAACCAATGTGGTTGCACTTCCTATTGTCAGATCTGAACAACACAAAGCTTCCAATATCTCTGTAACTAAACAATATAGCATTATTAAGCTTTGGCGGCATTATTTATAAATCAATACAGTATTGTATGGATACATGAACCTTTCCTGGACATAAGCAGACTATATATAACACAAATAACTGAACATATTACACACAGTGTAACCAAAAATATATTTATGTGACTGCAGAAATTAATAATAATTACCCCAGACGGTTTTATTCGGTTTATTGTACAATCTGTCAAATACACCATTGATAGCAAAGTATGTTAGTCAGACACAGACAAGTTATTACATTTCCTGTTATTTTATAACAAAAGCCTGTTTGATACAGATTGCTCATTTATAACAGTGTCTGCATTACTTTGTCAAATAGTAGAACACCAAGTATCCCCATATTTTACACCGCTAGATTATACCAGTGTATACAGGCTTTTATTTAATAACCGTACTTGCAAAAATTACACCCAAACATAAATTTATACATTGTAATCCAAGATATGCATGTAACATTGAATTTTATTTAAGTGTACATTATTTTATTACTAAATGGTTTTCCGCCTCCTTTTATGTAACATATGGCCCAAGTGTACTATCAAAATAACAAAGAGCTCATACTCACCTATCGATCCCCATTGCTCTACCTTACTGCTAGTGGGGTCCCCAAATCGTCACCGCTGGGGCCTTTGATTGGCTGCAGCAGTCAGGTGCCGACAGCACCGGAAGATAAGGAGAATAGATCCATGTGAGACCCGATCATTGATGGGCAAGTAAGTGCTGTTTATTATTTTGATTGTACACCGAGGCCATGGTTTAAAAATGGTGGAAAACTCCTGTATTAGGCACACGTCACCTCTACTATAATGCATTGAAGACGTTGTTTAAACAGGATAGCATTTATTACAATGGGTATATGCTGTGTTATTATCATAGAAATTATTTTCTTAAATTTCAAAATGCTGGTAACAACAAGCAACATTGTAATTTACCTGTTTGAAAGATCTTCTGTTTTCAAGAACAGAATAATTTAGAATTTTTTCTTAATGCTAATTGTCGAGGTTACTGACCACCTCCGCAGTTTAGCAAAGGTGGATGAGCATGTGCAGTACTTACAAACTATTTTAGATACCGATTGTAAAGACTGATGTAAAACTGGCCAGATTGTTGGAAAGCACAGACTGGTCAGCTGTAGTGCAACCGTGCTCCTCCGATGCGGCACCGCATAAATCCGGCCGGCAGCACAACCATGATGCTGGTCGCAACTGTCAGTCATCAGGAGCACACTGTCCCCTGGCAAACAGAATGCCAATAGGCGATAGGGCGGTGCACGCCTGAAGATAAAACATTAGTTTTCCCAAATAAATGGGCCAAAAAAAGAATTGAACTGAAAAGTGAGACACAGTGTACGGATGTTTAATGATAATTTGTTAAGTTATGATAAAAGATAATACATTAAGATATGTCAATAATACTAATGTCTGTGAATTTCTTTCAGACTTTGTGGCTATCCACCTTTCTATGATGAGAATGATTCAAAATTGTTTGAACAGATTCTGAAGGCAGATTATGAATTTGACTCTCCATATTGGGATGATATATCAGATTCAGGTAAATCAGACATTGAACACACATCATGTGTTTAACCATTTAAATGTTGCTGTTGTCATCATAATCAGGGGCCTACGAAAGACTCCCATTGCTGCCATCTTAGTGCTGGTATGAAGTCCAGGAGAACGTCATTTTAAATATATATTGCAATACACTAGAATTTCAGTGTACAGTACAAGCGATCAAGTCCCCTCAGGGGACTAAAACATAAGGTAAAATAAAAAAAAAAGTTTTTTAAAATATAAAAATATATTTGAATTGCCAATCTTTTTCCCTCCTTAAAAAAATTCTTAACTGGTATCCAGTGTCCATGAAATTCCTATCTATCAAAACATAAAAATAAGTAACCTGTACTGTAAATATCATAAAGAATAAAAAAACAAAACACCATAACTGCCAGAAATCATAATGACACACCTTACTAAAAAGTTAGCAAATGTTTTTTGAAAATATATGATCTCTTTTTTTCAGTGTACATAGATACACTGTCGATTTTGCAAGTTTTTCCACCTACAAAGAATGGAGAGGACTGTAATTTTTATCGTCGGTACAGTTCAATTGTGAGAGACAGAATCTTAACCCCTTAACGACCGCCGATACCCCTTTTAACGGCGGCAGTTAAGGGTACTTATTCCTCAGCGCCGCTTTTTAACGGTGTTGAGAAATAAGGGTGTAGCGCCCCCCAGCGTCAGAATTTTACCAGTGTCTTAGCTACCAGGGGTCGCAGAGACCCCAAAGAACATGATTCGGTTCGGTTTTTACCAACCCCGATGTTGCGATCGCCGTTATTCACAAAATAACGGCAACCACAAAAAAAAAGTCCCGATTTCCCATTTATTTTTCTCTCCTCTGATGTGGAGGATAGTGAAATGGGGTCCCCCGAGCCTCCCTGGTACCTGCGATGTCTCTCCGGTTCTGTCTCCCGGCCCTTGGCTGCTTCTTCCAGGAGAAGGAGATCTGCTGGCCGGCACCCAGCAACAATTGGAGATTTCTCCTATTGGTTCATTTTGATCACCATGATAGACCCTATCACAGTGATCAAAATAAAAAATTGGTAAATCAAACCCCGCTTTATCAACCCCTTAGTTAGGTAAAAATAATAAAATAAAAATAGTTGTATTTATTTCCATTTTTCCATTAGCGTTAGGGTTAGGGCTATGGTTGGGCTTATAGTTGCGGTTATAGCTAGGGTTAGGGTTGAGGTTAGGGTTGTGATTAGGGTTAATTGTTTGTTGGGGTTAGGGCTGTACTAGGTTTGGAGTTAGAATTGGGAGGTTTCCACTGTTTAGGTACATGAGGGGGTCTCCAAATGCGACATCGCGTCTGCCATTGATTCCAGCCAATTTTGTGTTCAAAAAGTCAAACGGTGCTCCCTCCCTTCTGAGCCTTGACATGCGCCCAAACAGTGGCTTTCTCCCATATACGGGGTATCGGCGTATGCAGGAGAAATTGCACAACAAATTTTGTAGTTCATTTTTTCTTGTTACAATAAAAAAGTGGCTCCAAAGTAAATTTTTTTGTGAAAAAAGTAAAATGTTCATTTTTTCCTTCCACATTGCTTTAGTTCTCGTGAAGCACGTGAAGGGTTAACAAACTTCTTGAATGTGGTTTTGCGCACCTTGAGTGGTGCAGTTTTTAGAAAGGTGTCACTTTTGGGTATTTTCTGTCATGTACACCCCCCAAACTCACTTCAAATGTGATGTGGTCCCTAAAAAAATAGTTTTATAAATTTTGTTGGAAAAATAAGAAATCACTGGTCAACTTTTAATCCTTATAACGTCCTAACAAAAATAATTATGTTTACAATATTGTGCTGATGTATAGTAGACATGTGGGAAATGTTATTTATGAACTATTTTTTGCGATATGACTCTCTGATTTAAGGGCACAAAAATTAAAAGTTTGAAAATTGCAAAATTTTCAAACATTTTGCCAAATTTCTGTTTTTTTCATGAATAGACGCAAGTTATATCAAAGAAATGTTACCACTAACATGAAGTACAATATGTCACGAAAAAAACTGTTTCAGAATCAGCGGGATCCGATGAAGAGTTCCAGAGTTATAACCTCATATAGTGACAGTGGTCAGAATTGTAAAAATTGGCTTGGTCATTAAGTACCAAATTAGCTGTCACTAAAGGGTTAAAAAAAAGTTTTTTATTCTCTCAAAACAAGGGTTTAAAAAAATAAATAACTGAATTGTTGGTTTTTGTTTAGTTTTTGAAAAATCGGAATAAAAAGCTATCAAAAAATATTATGTACCCCAAAATAGTACCAAAAAAATCTTCAACTTGTCCTGCAAAAAATAAGCCCTCATACAGCTCTGTTGGCAAAAAAATAAAAAAGAATCAGAATATGGCGACAAAAAAATACTTTTTTATAAAAAAGCGTTTTTACTGTGCGATATCAGCAAAACCTAAAAAAAAACTATAAATCTGGTATCGTTGTAATCGCACAGACCCGAAGAATAAATCCGACTTATCGCTTATACCGCATAAAAATAAAACTATCCTTGTACTGATGTCTGTGTGTTCATTTTACCTCCCAAAAATTGGAATAGAGCTCTGCTCACATTTGTCCTGAGCTCTCTGCTGAGCGCTTACGTCGGGGTTTCCGTGTAAATTCCCCAAAACGATTAAGACAAAACCCCCGACTGAACCACTCACTTATGAGTCAGATGGAGTCACTTTGGACTGGTCTGTGTTTCGGCGGTGTCCCATCATTTAGGAGTCCTTTTAGAGAACAAGTGTGGATGATCACAGTACTGTGCACGCCTAAAAAGATAGACACGACCGGAGCAGACGCCAAGCGGAGTACGAAGTGTCTCCATCTGCCTCATTATGTTGGGTGATTACCTAGTGGGTTTCGTCTGGATAACATTTTTGTGGCATTTACACGGAAACCCCAACATTTATCACTTTTAGGCCGGGGTCAGACATGTGAGAAACTCGCACGAGTCTCGCATGTCAATATCCAGCACTGCTGCCGACACTCGGGACCGGAGCGTGCGGCTGCATAAAAATACATGCAGCCGCACGCTCCTGTCTGAGCACCAGCGGCAGTGACTGGTATTGACATGTGAGACTCGTGCGAGTTTCTCAAATGTCTGACCCAGGCCTAAATTATTGTTATAAGCGAGTGCAATTTTATTTGCAAGCAGATAGACCCCCCTCTCCCAAGAGGAAGCGTGCGCACAGATAGGCTTTGCCAATTTAAAGGGTGCAAATTAAAAGTGATACATTTAGTTTCTCTTAACATATCGTGTGCAAATAAGCATCTTATATTCTGAGAATAAATATGCCGAATAGTTATAAATTCTGAGATGAGATTTAAAACAGAAACAGAAACAGTTGCCTTATATCTCAATGCAGAAATTATCAGCTGTTCCATATAAACTTTTTATTTGCATTTCAACAGCTAAAGACTTTATAGGTCATTTGATGGAGAAAGATTCAAGCAAAAGATACACTTGTGAACAGGCCCTGAGACATCCATGGTAACTATACTTCACTCAGTTTATTGTTGAATGCGGCTCACATGCTCATCGTATGTCTTCCCATTTCATATGTGACCTACAAATCACTTTATATAAAAATTGCATTGTCTTACTTCTTATAAATCACACCAGTGCTGGCCACTAGGTGTCTCCCTTTGGTCTTGCTGTCCCCTGTAATGTCAAGTATAATCTAGCTCCAGCAGCAGAGACACAGGGAAAGATTACAGGAACAGGGTATAGGAAAGATGTGTATCTTCGTACCGTATTAGCCAGTAGATAGAAAAATATTTAGACTTGAGAGTCCTCAGTGGTTGATACCTTTTAATGGCTAACTGAAAAGATGGTAACAAATTGCAAGCTTTCGAGACTACTCAGGTCTCTTCATCAGGCGAAGACTAATACAACATCTGAAGAATCACATATTTATACACAACACAGCACAGAAAAAATGCAATAAGATTAGACAAGTGACGTGAAGCAGAACTGTCATTATGGCAGAGGGATGAACATAAATATTGGAACAGTTCATAGATAAGGAGTGTGAAAGTTTTATTGCCCTCTGATTGGAGTCTGCTATTGTGTTTTGATGCCCCTAGAAGGTCAGAGAAGCAGATTCCTTAATTGATGTAGAAAGACATGAATCCGTGTGATATATTCATTCCAGCACTAAGAGTGTCAAAGGTCATCATAAGCTTATATTCCCAAACCTTTCTATCTCTCTCAGATTTAAAGTTAGATTTTAATACAAGTAATTCCATGTCCATAGCATAGGTCATAGCATTATGGACATGGAATTACTTGTAGGTATTTGCTGTATTGGAGGAGCATGAGCCTTAGTAGCAGTGCCTAGGTTCAGCAGATGTGTAGTAAATATGAAGTAGCACTTCTTGGAGGCAATCTCCTTCGCAGCATGCACAATATCATTCGACACAACTCTGAAGCCATTCACCTATGGCGAATTTTATGCAGGTTTCTAATGCTCATTCCTGAATATTCTGCCACTACGCACAATACAGTGCAAGTGGGTGGAATTTTCCAAAACGCCATTCACATGGAGCAGAAGGAATAAGGCATTTTGTGGAGCAAGATCTATGTCATGAATGTGTCTTTCTGCTAGGGATTTCACACTTTGCTTAAAAAAAACACGTACTGTAAGCGTCTGTCTCTTGTCTCTAAATGTCAATGTAATTTTATATGCAAAACGATTGCAAACACATTTAGATAGAAAGCAACGTGAAAATGATAAACTGGAGGGAAAAGAGTGATTGCGATGTTCTGGAATGTTTCAGGACATGAATATAAACTCATGGTAATTGAAATCATGAATTTAAAAAGGCTGGTATGTTTTTCTATGAAATACCAGTGTATAAAACATCAAATTTTTCATTCTTTGTTTTTCTTCTTTTACTTAAAGGAGCCTTACCATGTTCGTAAAAACATTCTGTGTATCAATTCATTTTTTAAATTGCATTATATTCCTATTACAGTATCCCAGTGATATGGCTCATCCTGTAGTGGGCTTCTTCTCTTCTGGTTTAGCATGCACAGTTGTTTTTTCTGTAAAAAATAGGTTATGAGTGTAGAGATTGAAGAGCTCATATAACTTACAGTACTTTATACAGATAGTATGAAAAAAAGCGCTTACTGAATGTTCTCAGCGATTATACAGGCAGACTGCTACATAGAACTGTGCAGTAGGTCTTCCTCATATAGACGCTCCAGTTTACTCTCTGGACAGTGTCATGCTCACAGTGGGTTATATGCGCCTCAGTCTCCTCACTGAATTTTAGTGGTCCTTCATTGTCATAAAAAAAAGGGGAAAAACAGACAGTAAGGCTACACTAGCGTTCGGCAGGTCTGCGGAGGGCTGCGTACTTCCTCCGTCAAACCCCACCCACTGCTGCACCTCTTCCTTTCAGCGCCGCCTACCTCTGCATGCGTCCTGCGTACCCTATCTTTAACATTGGGTACGCAGGCCATACGGATGTATGCTTATGCCTCCGCATGCGCCGACCGCAACAAAATGCAACATATATACAGCTGACATGGGCCCGCAGCAGCCACGGGTGGTCCACCCGCGGCTGTTAACTGGTTAAATGCTGCTGTCAATTTCTGACACCGACATTTAATTTGCGCTTACTGGAAGCGTGTCGAAAATTGTCACATGATTGTGGGTCACCGATGTGTCAACATGACAACAGACCTCTATGGTTGTCATTGCCGGATTGCTGTGAGCGCCACCCGGTGGTCGACGCTCATAGCAAGTGAACATTTCTGCTACACACAGGCGATCTTATCATCGCCTGTGTGTAGCAGACGAGCTCAAAGTACTGCAGCTTCTAGTCTCCCATAGAGATTATTGAAGCATGCAATAAGTAAAAAAAAGTTTTAAAAAATATTTAAAAAATAAAAAAATATAAAAGTTCAAATCACCCCCTCTCGCCCCATTCAAAATAAAACAATTAAAAAAATCAAATATACACATATTTGGTGTCGCTGAGTTCAGAATCGCCCGATCTATCAATATAAAAAAATTAACTCGATCGCTAAACGACGTAACAGAGAAATAATTCAAAATGTCAGAATTGTGTTTTTTTGGGTTGTTGCTACATTGCAATAACAGTTGATCAAAAGATTGTATCTACATCAAAATGGTATCAATAAAAATGTCAGCTTGGCGCGCAAAAAATAAGCACTCACCCAGCCCCACGCTACAGATCTCGGAAAATGGTGCCATTTTTTTTTTTTTTTTTTTTTTAACAAACTTTGGATTTTTTTTCACCACTTAAATAAAAGAGAACCTAGACATGTTTGGTGTCTATGAACTTGTATTAACCTGGAGAATCATATTGGCAGGTTAGTTTTAGCATTTAGTGAACATGCTTAAAGAAACAAAACAAAAAACTGTGGAATTTCCCTTGATTGTTTGCTGTTTCACTGCACTTGTATTTTTTTCCCATTTTCCAGTACACAATTTATTAAAACATTTCAAAAGTACAACTTGTCTCGCAAAAAACAAGCCCTCACACGGCCATATTGACCGAAAAATAAAAAAGTTATGGCTCTGGGAAGAAGCGGAGCAAAAAACAAAAACTGAAAACCTCTAGTCGTGAAGGGGTTAAGAAGAAATGCTGTGTTGTCACAGTTTTCAAGTTGTTCTTTTCTCAGTTCTAAATTAAATTAAGAAATGGTAGTTAACAGGAAGAGGTCAAGATAAGGTCTGGAAAATCAATCAAAATTTCTGTGAGACCTGCTCTTTGGATTGCTAGAGAGGCAAATTGAAACCTACATTTGACTGCAAAAGACCTTCAGAAAGATTTAGCAGACTTTGGAGTTGTGGTACATTGTTCTAGAGCTTAGAGACATCTGCACAGATATAGCCTTCATGGAAGAGTCATTAGAAGAAAACCTCTCCTGCACCTTCACCATATAGAGTTCAGTATCAGAAGTATGCAAAATGACATCAAGGCAACCCTTGTGGGACAGTCCTAACTCTAGTATTAAAAACCTTTCCACTTGTCAAGTGACGTAAATGTGAACAAGGGCAGAGTGCATCTTGTGCATATAAGGGTGTGACAGCCCTGTTTCTGAGTTGAGAAATCCATCCTGTCTGGCCTATGCTTTAACTGGTGGGTTCAGTCCCTCTGCCCTTGTTCACATTTACGTCACTTGACAAGTGGAAAGGTTTTTAATACTAGAGTTAAGACTGTTCCACAAGGGTTGCCTTGACATGGCGGGATGGCTTGTACATTCTTTTGATCAAAATTATATTTACTAAATACCCTTATAATTATTACTACCTTCATGCATTTTTTGCAAAAAAATTTTATTTATTTTATTTTAGGATATTTGTTTTTTTTGTGCCTGGTTTTCTCTGTGTAATGGTCATGTGTTAATATGCATTTACATTTTGCATACACATTAACTTACTTTTTCAGTTCAGAACTAGTTTCTTATTAGGTACTAACCATGCAGGGTGTCCAAACTTTTGCATCTGCCCATTTTCCTTTTTGTAATTTTTAAAATGTAAAAGATGAAAATATATATTTTTATTTTGCCTAAAATACAAAGGAAATGTGTCATCTTTAACTTTAGGCCTTTTAGAGATCATTTTGTCTTTAACTTGCTTAACTGTTCACAATAACAGAAATTTTGACCAATGGTGCCCACATTTTTACATGCTACTGCATATGGTGGATTTGGAAAAACAGAAAGACAACACTCATAGTAGCAGTGACAATAAAATATCGAAATTGGGCCACTTTGGACCTGGTGAAAGGTCCACGTTATGGAGGCCTCAGAGAGGCCAACATTCATGTTAGCTTTTCTACTGTGCTGTGTTGTTACTTTCGCTACAGGTAATTTTGACAGTCCTTCACTAAATAGTGGTATCATTGTTTACGAAACTGTACATGCAAAAATATAAGTTACCTTATATATTTGGAATATTTTTCAGGATTGCCGGAGATACAGCTCTATGTAAAAACATACACGAATCTGTTAGCGCCCAAATCCGTAAAAATTTTGCAAAAAGCAAATGGAGGGTAAGTATTTACAAAATCATAATTTTTTTTCTACTATTTTAAATAACTGTAGATGTGCAGTAGCCTATAATTGAAATAGAAAAAAATGGTATTTGAAGCCATGATTCCTTAAGATAAAATTAGTTTAATTTAAAATTTACGTTAGTTCCATACTAAAGTTAAGATTTATTCACAGAACTTTTGTCATTTTGTTAATGGAAGCTACTGCAACACAACACATTTATGATTCATGTTAGGAACTTGCACGAGTCTCGTACCTCGAGACCGGAGTGTATTTCTATGCAGCTGAATGCTCCGGTCCGAGTGCCGGCGGCAGTGCCGGGTATTGAGGTGTGAGAGGTGCGAGTGCAAAGCAGTCATCAAAGCAAAAGGTGGCTACTTTGAAGAACCTAGAATATAAGACATATTTTCAGTTGTTACACACTTTTTTGTTAAGTATATAATTCCACATGTGTTAATTCATAGTTTTGATGCCTTCAGTGTGAATTTACAATTTTCATAGTCATGAAAATACAGACAAATCTTTAAATGAGAAGGTGTGTCCAAACTTTTGGTCTGTACTGTATATTGTAGCACAAAAAGTGCGTACTTGTATTGGCTAAGATGACTTGAACAGTACACAATTTTTAGTATTGTAATTCTTAAAAATGTAATTTTGGCAGGGTGGTGGCGGCATAATTAATAATCTTACCGTTTTTTTTTATGTAAAATGCTTTTATTATTAAAGAATAAGGCTCATCAAATTTTAATTCTGTGATCCTATCTTAAATATGAACGTAGTGTATAATAAGTGTGTTAAACTACTGTACTTACAGACCATCTTCCTTGGTTTCCAGCACTACTCCATTCCTCTTCTAGCCCATATAACCTGAAATCAGGCTGGCTGACACAGGGGTTTATATGTTGACTTGAAGTCCTTTGCTAAATGTAAATCTATACAGCCTCTTACACTTATACTGGTAAAACAGCTACGGATCCACACAGCTGATGCTGTGTGAGCTGGCAAGGCTAAAGAGAAGTCAGGTGGGGACAGAGCAGCGCTGGAAACTAGAGGAGACAGGGATCGGTAAGTGTCTTCATACACTTGAACCCCATTACGTACATAATTAGAATGGATTATTGAATAAAAAATTTTGATGAGACTAATTTAAACAATGTAAAATGTTCAAGTGAATCTGTCAGTAGCATCCACCCTTCAAAGCTGTCATAGAGAGCTGAACAAAATGATACCTTGATATCTGCAATCCAATGTTTTATTCCTCAGAAATAGATATTTTTCTAAATATGCAAATGAGCCATTAAATTCTATGGGCCGGACAAAGATCTCCCTGAAAATTCCTGATCTTATCTTATATGAAAGGGATTGCTACCAGTGTGAGACATGTAATGACTGACAGTCTGGTCTCCAGATCTACAGGTCTCACACTGGTAACCCCCCATTTCATGTAAAATAAACTCTGGATACAGATTCTCAGGGAGATCTATGTACAGCCCATAGATCTTAACGGCTCAATTACATATCTAGAGAAACGTGGATTTCTCTGTAAAAAGACAACGAAACGCAAAAATCAACATATCATTTTATACACCATTCTATGTCCTACTTGCCCATATGGAAGGCTTAGGAGGGTTTACAGATTCCCTTTAGGAAAATCTCCTTTTCTAACATTTATGTTCTGTCCACCTTCAGCAAGCATTTAATGCTACTGCCGTAGTGAGACACATGAGAAGATTGCACCTAGGAAGCAGCCAAGACAGCTCAAGTATGTCCAGTGGACAGAGCCCTGCAAAGCCTCTTCCAGATGGAACAAGTCATAAAGACTGTAAGTAAATGGTTCTCAGTGATCCTCGCTAATGTAATACAACTGGAATTGCTTCCTCTTCAAACAGAATCCATAAATAACCTAAAAGGCTACAGGAAATTTCAGTTTTCCCACCTTTGCTGCAGGATGCAGGCACAATGTCTGACAACCCATATTCTTTGAATGACACAATGCCACAATGCCTTTCAGCAGATGATGACCGGCTGTACGAGCATTGCATCAATGGTACATAGGCTGCCATAAAAAGGACCTGTGTTGTGCTTACAGCTTAAACAAGAAAATGGTGGGAAATAATATAATATTCTTCTCGATATATTTGTTTAAATGGTTCTAAAGTTAGAGTTTTACTTTAAAGGGAATCTGTCATCAGCTTCTGTTACCACATTTGGGAGCCTTATAAAGTAGGAGCAGAGAACCTGTTCTATCTCTAGCAGTTGTGCTAGTCCTTTCAGTGATGAACTCCTGCTATGAAGGTCTGTGACATGAACCCTTTCCCTGCCAAGGGACAGAAGAGGGATGATGTGTGATCTCTTCCTGTTTCTGCGTAACACTAGGTTTTATGTATCACACCGTATCACAAGTATAAAATAAAAACTACAGTTTACAACGCAAAAA